>JAIFZK010000047.1:692500-715000 GCA_027481765.1 Tenualosa thibaudeaui
TGGGGTAGGCCAGGGTGGTTGGTGGTTAAGGGTGGTTCGTCCATGTATCTATACTAAAAGTTTCCCTCTACTCATTCTTCTCTCTAGCACTTTCTTTATCTCTCTCTTTCCCTCTAGTCTCTCTGTTTTTTTCTCTCCCTCCGCTCTGTCTCTCCTCATCATCAAATTGGTTGATCACCCTGAATGGATGAAATATACCCCCCCCCTTTTCCACACACTCCCTTTCTCTGTCTTTACACACACACACACACTCTCACACACACACCCACACACATGCACTCACACACACACACACACACACACTCTCTCTCCACATTCATTATGGTCTTTCTTTATTGCAGGTTCTCTATCCCCCTCTCTCTCTTTCCGTCTCTCTCCCTCTCTGTTTGTCTCTCTTCCTCATTGAATGGTTTGGTCAGTCGCTCACAGTCTTTCTCTCTTGCACACTCTGTCTGTCCCTATCTCTCTCTCTTTCTCTCTCGCTTTCAATTCAATTTAGTTCAATTCAAGAATCTTTAGTGGCATGGCCATTCACATAAAAACAAAGCATTGGCAAAGTGTTGGCAAAGCATATAATGTAGACACATATAAAACATCTAGATTTCCAAAGTCTCTCTCTCTCTCTCTCCACTCTCTCTTCACTCTCTCTCTACTCTGTCTCTATTCCCTTTCTCTTCCCCTTCCCCCTGATGAGAATGAGGGAGGCCTTAGGGCTGGGCTGTGGCTTGCGGTCTCTGTTGTCTGTTGTCTGTTGTCAGTGGGCATCATAGATATTATCCCATTTGTTAGACAGCCAGCCAGACAGTCAGACTTCTCACACCTTTTGGTAAATGGCCATATTGTGTTGTAGCTGTGTGTGGTTGTATGTGTGAGACAGTGTGTGTGTGTGTGTGTGCGTGTGTGTGTGGGCTTGCATGTCTGTAGGCAATGGTTTTGTTTGCCTATAACCAAATCTGTCTTTCCCTTCAGAAAATAATTCTGGCTATGGTGGTTGGCCGGAAGATGAATTTGTGAGTAAAATAAAACAAATAAATTCTCTCTCTCTCTCTTTCTCTCTCTCTCTCTCTCTCTCTCTCTCTCTCACACACACACTCCTATTAGAGAAAGTGTCTGTCTGATTTCATAATTTCACATTTCCAAACTGAGAAGGATCACATTTCCCATTTCTACCACACAAACACATACCAATGCTTATTCTCTCTATGTGTGTGTGTGTGTGTGTGTGTATGTGTGTGTGTGTTGCATTCAGGATGAGGATGGAGACACATACGAGGCTCCCCCATGTGAACGTTCAGCTGTGAAAATGCCAACCCGGCCACCAGAGGAGAATGTCTACTTGGGTACCTTCACCTTTCAAGTTTTACTTTTGACCTCTCTTCTGTGCCAAGAGATTTTCATCTCTGACCATGACATTACATAACAATGTTTGTCCACAAAACATATAACAAATTTGCATGTGTGTGAATGCATTCCATTATCCTTGCATCGATGTCTGTGTCATCTATGTGTGTGTGTGTGTATGTGTGTGAATGTATGTATGTATGTGTGTGTGTGCATGTGTGTGTCTGTGTGTGTGTGTGTGTGCTTGTAGATGGAGGCTTTACTGGCAGAGCCTCCAACCCTGTGGTCCCAGCCAGACAGGCAGCTCCACCCCCTCGGCCAACAAAGAACAAAACTGTTGTGAGTATGTCCCTCAGCTCAGTGTTTAGTGTGTGTATGTGTGTGTGTGTGTGTGTGTGTGTGTGTGTGTGTGTGTGTGTGTGTGTGTGTGTTGTGTATTGTAATAAAGTCTGTACTGAGAACTGGTTCAAATACACTTCTTGCCACTGAGGTTAATGCGGTGGCTCTGTAAATTTTTTGCACCTTCTCTGGTTTTCAAAGCTGGGGCCAGGGGATTCCCAGTGGAACCAGGAAGGCCTCAGTAATTTGGAAAAATTCTTATTCATGAAGTAATAGGGCTATTAAAGATGTTATTAATATGTAATATAGCATCATGCTGTTTATAACATTTACGGCATATTGTAGATACCCGAGCGGAACACACAAAAAAGGATAAATCAGTGTGTTTTAAAAGATATCTTTTGTAAGGACTCTGATCAGACTTTAATGATATTTGAGGGACCTGGAGAAACTTGTGAACACCTGGTCTATGTCAGTATGCCTGGTCTATGTCAGTATGCCAGTCTGCTGGTGTGTGTGCGTGTGTGTGTGTCTGGAAGTGTCAGACGTTTTGACATATGTCTGTATTACTTTGATATGCATTTGCAACAATAAGGTTGCAAAAGTCCTGGGAGAATTCTCTTGTGCAACACTTTTCAGACAAAAAAAAAATGTAGCTCACCCAAATGTACTAATATGCACAGATAAGAGATAGACTAACCCTCAGACAGTATAGGTTACAGCACCATGCTTTTCTGTGCACTGGTTTGCTGCTTTGTCTCAGTATGTTCAATATGTTTTTAACAGAAACCACTGTCAGTTTCTGTAGACCCCGAAGATTTCTACATCGACCCCAATATCAAACGTGAGTCTTCCTTTCCAGATACACACAAATGCATGCACGCACACACACACACACACACACACACACACACACACACATTTTGTGTGGAAAGCACTACCTGTTGAGAACCAGCGGAAGTTTGACTGGATGTAGAGTGACACTGGAATAATGACTCGTTAGTGTAATGTTGTTTTTGCAGCCCCTGAGATTGACCGTAAGGAAAAGCCTGGAAAGAAATCATTGTCCGGCCTGAGAAAATCAGCCGCCCCTCCAGCTAGACCCCCTCCTATAGCTACTCCCCATGAAGAAGGTAATGCATATACACTCAAACACACATGCAAATTCACACATGCACACATACACACTTGCATGTGTACACACACCCACACATACACACATACGCAATGCAAACACACATGTAAACGTGCGGGCACAAATACACACAAGCATGCATACACACACACACACAACACACATAGACACACACACACACACACACGTGCATGTACACAGGCATGCAGGCATGCACACAAATAGTTACAGCAACTCATGCTCTATGTGTTGATGTGCAATACGATTTTACACAGTCCTTTAAAACTGTATTTGCCTTTCCTTCAGATGACGTGTACTTGGACCCAAACGAAGGCCAGGTTTGTTCCTGCCTATGTTCTTTGTTCTTTATGCACTTGGAGTGATAGTGATGGTATGATGGTAACCAACTAGGCGACAACTGTGTGGTTCCCGTTAGTCAACTTCACCCCTGGTGCCTTAAGATATGTGCTTGTAAGTGAAACTAGAACCCTGGGGTTTTAGTTCACTTGGTAGTGTGCTCGACTCCCAGTGCGTGGTGCTGTGAATTTGCATCAGTTCGAGCCTAGATGGGTGCATGGCTGGATGTTACTGGTTAAAGCGTGTTACATTAGGTCATTCATTAGGTCTAGTATGTAATATGCTATGAAAGTGAAAATTCAAGCAGTAGTTGCTGTGTGCACAAGTTGATAAAGAGGAGGTGAAACTGATGGCATGGTTATATGTTGCTGTAACTATGTAGAGCCTACTGTTCTATGTGTTCTATAGGGTGATGGAGATGATCTGTATCTAGAACCAGCAGCAGGTGAGGAAACCATTGCCGCTCGTTCTCTCTCTCTCTTTCTTTCTTTCTTTTTCTAATTCACACACACAGACACACATACACATCCACACCCACATATGCACACACACACACACACACACACACACAAAGCAATCAAACAATGGCAATATCAAGCGTGCTCTTGTGCTGGTAAAAATGACATGCAGTGTTACAGTAGTCATGGAAATTCTGGAAATGTCACAGTTCTTTCAACGCCTTGGGATACAGATACATTATACATTATACATATATTAAACCTATTATTATTATTTATCTGGTGCCATACAGTGAAATCCATTGTTTTCTAAAAGTTATGTATGTAATGTATGAATGTAAGAGACAGGAGCTGTCAGTGCACTCACGTCACCTCCACCTATGTGCAGATCGTTTTATGGTTTCACAGAGATGGAAAGGGTGAGAACTGTGTGACGTGGCCCATTTTCAAATAGTGTGATGATAATAGGCTGCATTTCTCACTGGCTGTTTAGCAAAACAATCGCTCTGTTTTGTGAAATGAGTGCACAGGTTTTACTCAGTTTTTATCAGTGTAGAAAAAAAGATTCCAGCAACAGCACACACAAGGCTCCACTACAAGTCATATGCAGCATGTAATACTTACATGCTAATGTGTTTCATGTTGGAAAGGGATTATTTTTTAACAATAATCTTCCAATAATACTTTTACATCATGAAATGCAGTAAGAATGTTAGGTAACACTAGATTAGAGTACACATATTCACCATTAATTAGCAGCTTATTATAACATAATAGCCATTTGTTAGTCATTACAAGTCATTTATTAATACCTAAGCATGCATTCTACCCATAGTGGACCATTAACTAGATTTTTTCCAATATAAGTTGTTGTATATGAATTATTAATGAATTATTAATTATTACTTTGCTCAGTAGATTAAGTTCACAATTCATATACAACAACTAGGTTACTTGCTATGAATAATCAGTAATTATGATCTTATATTGGAAAAAATCTAGTTAATGGTTTACTATGGGTAGAATAAGCTCATGCAGAAAAGGGTATTAATGAGTTTGTAATGAAAACTTGTAATGACTAACAAATGTCTAATATGTTACTAATTTGCATGTTAATAAGCAGCTAGTTAATGGTGAATATGTGTACCCTAATCTATTAGTTATTTAGTTGTGTCATTAACAATAGCTCCTGCCAAATCATGTGATCCACAAATGCAAGATGATGCCCCCTTGTGGTTGAGATATTACACACACACACAGAGAGAGAGGGAGAGTCTCTCTCTCTCTCTCTCTCTCTCTCTCTCACACACACACACACACACACACACAAATGTATTCTGATCTAAAATGTTTACATGCATTTCAGCATCACCTCCACCTCCACGAGAACCAGCAGCATGGAAACCCCCCAACAGCAAAGCAGTCATGCCCCCTCCCAGCCGACGAGAACCCCCACCCACTCTGTAAGCACACAGTGATATTCTCTACATAATCTCTATGCCTCTCAGAATGTAATCTCACAGCAAAAGCCTAATGGTTGATGCAAATGTACTGTATGCATGAGAGCCACAGAGGTTTGCACATACAACTCACAAGGGTGTTTATTTGTTAGTGCAAACATTACGGATTTCTTGGAATGCTTCACAGAGAGTGTATCAAACTAATAAAATTAAAAACTAAAACTGATACTAAAACTGAAACTGTGCTCTCTCTTTCTCCTTCTGCAGAATGAAGCCTCCCATTCCCAGATCAGTAAGTGTCAGGGGCAACTATAGACAGCTGGATGTTTATGGTTTGGCCTGTATGTGTCTGTTGAAAAATTCCTGTATGCATCTGAGTGTGTATGGTGTGTTTATCTGTCTTCATGTGTCTATGAGTGTATGTAAGAGAGTACAGGTATATATAAGTGAGAGAGAAACACAGAGAGCAGAGAGAGAGAGAGTGTTGGTGTGGGTACATGTTTGTGTGTGCAGTGGCTCAAAATGCATAGTGAATGCATAGTCGGACCCCTGTGTGTGTGTGTGTGTGTGTGTGTGTGTTAGAAGGACCCTTTCATTCCTCATGAGAGTTATTTTTGTCATCCTCAGGGTACTCTTTCCACCAGTGACATCAGAGCAGGTATGTCTCTCCCAGCCTGGTGGACCAGATGCTTTTACTTGGTGGAAAGAGTCTGGACACTCTTGATAGGCATATCTTTACATTTCCTCATTTTCTGTTTACTGGTTGGAGACTAAAAAAAAGAGTTGAGGAGACTGTAGTGGAAAGCAATATTGAACAGAGGTAGGTAATAATGATAATCAATAATAATAGGGGTTAGGTGCTTAAGGCCACTTTAGCCATGGCCCACTGGTCGGGGATTGAAATAGCAACCCTTCGGTTACAAGCCCTAACCAGTAGGCCACGGCTGCTCCAGGTTGCTAGCCTCTCACTAGCTACCATTTCACCTCTATTTGAGGCATCTTTGCATCAGAACCTTTGTTTCAGGACCATCTCCCATTGAATTATAGTCATATGAAGGTTGGATAAATGTAAATGTTATTCCAATTAGCCATCCAGAAAGTGCACTGCGCAGTTCTGGGTGGAGGGTAAGGAACTACCACTAAGTAAAATAAAAAGCTTTACAGCATGACATTGCTGACTGTACGTCCATCCAACACCCATTGCTACCCTGTATGAGTGCCAGTAAAGCTCTGGAAAATGTTTGGAAGATTTTGTGTGCCTTATAGGTAGCTAATTAACACCAATTAGTTTTATACCAAAACTCTATAGGAAGAACAAGAGAATTTTGAATAACAGCTTACGCTAACTAATGTGCACCATAAGTGCACTTTCAGTGTTATTTCCCAAGATTGCTTTAAGTCTATACTATATCCCCATCCAATAAAGTAAAAAAAGTGAAATCAGGGCTTTGAACCAGAATTTTGCCACTTAGTTCTTCCAAACAGAAACAGTATTTTAATGTTTCCGGTTGTGGGTTAAAATGAAAACAACTGTGGAAACAGCTAATCAAGCTGTCTTAAAATGTTTTATTAAAACGTTATTATGAAGTTATTATATAAATAGTTTACACATATGACGTATTTTAAACTTCCATGCGTGTGTACGATGCTCTCCCCAGTGCCTCCTCCAGACATCAGCAGATCCACCTTTCTGTCCAAGATTCCCCCACCCACCCCCATCAACAAGCCTCCACTTCCCAGCTCACTCAAGGAATCCAAACCATGGTAAAAACTCATTTATCACATGAAGTAACACACGTGTGAATACAGTCACTCAGACAGACAGACAATGCAGACACACGTGCACTCACGTATACACATAAAGGCATATACACAGACACACTCTCATTCAAATTAGAATATTACTGCTCGTGGTGATGATGATGAATTTGATGATGGACAATTGACAACAACTATTCTGCATGTTTTAGTCCTCCTCCCCCAACTATGATGGACAGTATCAGTCAAGGTGAGACTAACAAAACACACACACACTCAAATGCATTAACACACACACACACACACACACACACACACACAGACACACACAAACGTGCGCGCGCACACACACATACACGTGCACACAAACACATGTATACACAAACACACATGCACGCACGCACACTCACACACACATACGCATGCACACAAACACACGTATACACACACACACATGCATGCACGCACACACACACATACACACACAGACACACACACACACACACATGCATACTGTGCAATTGATTGATACATTTTCCATTACTCCCTCTGTGTCCAGCCCCCCACTCGAGTGCTCAGACTGTATCATCCATGGAAAATGAGGTACATACATGCAGGCAGCTTTTCACTCTTTCTCTGTTTGTGTAATTTGTGTGTGTGTGTGTGAATATCTGGGTGTGGGGCTATATATGTGTGTGTATGTGAGTAAGTGTGTGTGTGTGTGTGTGCATATCTGGGTGTGGGGCTATATCTGTGTGTGTGCATGTGAGTAAGTGTGTGTGTGTGTGCGCATATCTGGGTGTGGGGCTATATCTGTGTGTGTGAGTGAGTGTGTGTGTGTGCATACCCATTTGCATATGAGTTTGGGAAGTATGCACATTTGTGTGTGAATATCAGTAGTAGCAGAATGTGGAATTTGTGTGTGTGCGTGTGTGTGTGTGTGTGTGTGTGTGTGTGTGCGTGCGTGTGTGTGTGTGTGTTTGTGTGTGATTAGTCAGATACTAATGATTCACATTTCTTATTACTGTAATTTCCCAGGAGAGTAGCTTGGAAGGGAGGGAGTGGTTTGCTGGAAACTGTGATCGTAAGACTGCTGAAGACCTGCTACTGAGGATCAGCAAGGTCTCTCTTTCTCTCCCTTGCTCTCTCTCTCTCTCTCTCTCTCTCACACACACACACACACACACAGACAAATGTGTAAAAAAAAGTGTGGATACATTTATCAGTGTTCATCAGTGTGTGACTTTTTAGTTGTGAATATGTATATTTAAACTAGTACATTTTGTGTGTTTGTGATATGTTTGTCATGCAGTTTGGGTGTGTGTGTGTGTGTATGTTAATGCCACATAAGATCAAAATGTATTATTATTTGTTTGTGTATGTTTGTGTGTGTGTGTGTGTATGTGTGTGTGTGTGTGTGTGTGTGTGTGTGTGTGTGTGTGTGTGTACCTGCAGGATGGGGCGTTCTTGGTACGGCACAGCTCTGCCCAAAACGCCCGTCAGCCATACACCCTGGTGGTGCTCTATAAACAGAAGGTCTACAACATCCCTGTGCGTTACATAGTGGAGACCCGTGGCTATGCATTGGGCAAAGAGGGCAAGAAGAATGAGGAGGTGAGAAAGAGTGACATGCTGTTACTTATTGGTAAACACATGTGATAGCACTTGTAATAAAACGAGTCACGAGTAACAGCTGATTTCAAAACAACGTCACTTCAAAAACAATGGATGCTCAGTGCTTAGTGCTCTTTCGAAGATAATTGGCAAAATGCAAATTATAGTCTCCTCACACTCTCTTTGTCTCTTTCAGGTTTTTTCAAGCCTGCAGGAGATCATCTCCCATCATAAGAATAACCCCCTTCTGCTGATAGACAGCAAGAGTCAGGCCAAGCACACTACCTACCTCACACAAGCGGCCCGATAATCACACACGCACACACACACATACACACATACACATGTGAGAGATACAGTATGTAGAAGAAACATTCACACACACTTTGATACAATAGGCTTATTCACACACTACATTCCCATTCATTTCCAGTAAATTATCTTTGTAGTAGTTTACGTGATGTTTCACATATTATCCTATGAATTTCAAACGTTCTGTTTTGTGTAGGCTATCCATTGATGGGGACGTTTTAAATAAATACAGTGCTGAGAGAGTGAACATGGAATGGGTAGTTTTTTGTTTGTTTGTTTTACTCCAACTGAAAGGCAGTTATAGCTGAGATAACTGCTCTGATTTAGTTTAGGTTTAGTTTAACCCTGGCATAACATTGTGAAATAGCGAATGTTTCAGTGGGTAGGCTGGGAGACTTTCACCATACCCCTGCCGCAGCAACGTATAAGGAACCAAAGCTGCGGTCTACCGACCGACACTAGTTTGTAAAGCTAGACCGCATAATAGCCATATGCTTCACCAGCTAGAGTTCTGCATTGCTTGAATTTGTGGGGGGAGGTAGGCTACTAGCCCGATTGCGAAGTTGCTTAGTTGGGGTCTACTTCGCAAGGCGGAAGCGTTGAACGTGTGTTCGCGAGCGCGTGTGTCTGTCTCTCTGTGTTGTTTTAAGGGGGAGGGTGTGACGAAGAGATAGAGAGAAAGGGGAGTAAGACAACGGAACGGCGGCGTGAGCTGACCACAATTCTTGATTGATACCCGGAATTTATTTCGTATAACGGGTCTTTTGCGCCAACACTGCACAAGAAAACGATTCTCCCCTTTCGCGTCCCCCTCCCCTGTACCGCTTTCTCTCACTCATATACAGAGACTGGACGTGCTTCAGGATGTCACAGATTCTGCCCATAAGATTTCAGGAACATCTGCAGGTAAGAAATCGAAATGGTTTACTTCACCGATCTGATAGACCTTGGAAAAGTCTGCATAATGTCTCCCTGCGTCACTCTGGCAAGGCTGTCAACAACGCAGTACGTAGTGGGGCTGTTTATAGCCATGGGCCTAGCCACTGCCCGGTTGGGGGAATGACTTGTAAAATTGGAGCAGTTCTACACTATAGCATTGCGACAACGAAGCCGGGTCTACACTGGCGAACAGCTGATTAAACTGCGACTTTGTTTCATGTTGCCTGGATTCCATATAGGTAAATGTTAAAACGTGCTTTCCAAAGTGGTTACATCAGGTATCGGTGCGAGTGGGTGAGACTTTTCAGAGCTAACTAGTGACCAAAACTAAAACAGAGAAGACCGACCTGGCAGACCCTCCTGCCAACCAAAATACAACATTCCTGACATCGCCCGAAGCTCCCGGGCAGAACTGTCTGGCCATGAGTTTGATGGAATATACGCCCTCTTGTAAACAAGTTCTTAGTTGATGTCGCATCATGCCATACCATCGATAGACCACGCAGCTCTACTCGGACATGTCTTAGCTCGGATATTTATTTTCTGTTGCGTTGAGATTCACGGAGTAGACAGCATCATTACACATATCCTTCTGTTAACAGCCTATCTTCTGTCCAGCGCAATCTTTTACAATCCAGCAATTATCACTGCAACAAATCCCATGCCTCTGCTAGCCTTCATTATGTTTATTCAGCGTTGGCACAGGGGGTTGGCTAGCTGGATGTCGTAAGTGAAGTGCACAGTGTGTCTCCCAGTGTTTCTTGCCTGACGGGAAACACTTGAAAACGCTGGCGGCCAGGGCTTCCCCGAGTTCAGGTGCCTCGTTGCTATAGCGACATCGTGGCATCGAGACATCGTGACGCGACGAGTATTCATGCTCTTTAGAGTTCTGCCATGATGCCCAGTGAGACACAGTGCGCACGCACGACAGCCTGAGGTTCTCTCCGAGTGCGCCCTGGCGGTACCGGCAGAATGATCGCTGGGAGACGGATGGAGGTCTGAGTCAGCGCAGCAGGTATCAGCGCCGACGGGATCAGTCTGACCGTGACACTGACACATTGCCTCCATCTGCCTGTTTGACTGTCAGTGCCTGTCGCCTGCTTGCATCTCTCTGCTGATGGTTGTTTTTCTTGGTCGGACAGACAAAAATGTTCACTCTGTGCCAGTTCAGTAGGCTACCTTTTAAGCCCAGTGTGTTTGTATCATGTCCTCCACATAGACACATCTATATGAAACCTTTTAGCCAGGAGTCTCTCTCTCTCTCTCTTTCTCTCTCTCTCTCTGTGTGTGTGTGTGTGTGTGTGTGAATATTCATCAGGGATACTTTTGAATCGTCTAGAGACTAAGTTTATCTTCAAGCATCATGTACTGAATCACACATATCATACAATATTTGTTACAGTCAAATGAAGGGTAGAAATCAGAACTATGACTGTCATATTACCACTCCCCATCCCCAAACCCTTAAACCCCCAAAGGAAATGAAAATCTCCTGAGAATTTACATAGCCTGTAGAAAAGTTTATCCTAGCCTCAGAAACACACACACACTCTCTCTCTCTCTCTCTCTCTCTGTCTCACACACACACACACACACACAAATGAAACCCAGGCATCTCCCAGGCAACTCCCAGACCCCCTTGAAGAAAATGATGTTTCATAGTGTGAAGAGAGCTGTGGTTTATATTTCATGATTTGTAATTTCTGTATCAGTTCTGTACCAGACGGGACATTAAGGGCATACTTGACCTGGCACAGTAACAAATAGGGCATATTCAGTGTGATTTGTTTTAAAACCCTCTCACAGAATAAGCCATCAGACAATATGTGTCACGGATACGACGGCAAAATATGAAATATTGGAGCTTTTCTGTTGCGGTATCAGCTGATGATGAATGTTGTTTGAATTATTGGCAAAGAACAGACCTTAGCTATCCCAGTGAGCAACTGAAAAGTTATAAATAAGCATTATAAGCAAGACCAGCCTCCTCAGTAGGGGTGAAGAAGACTGAGGCTGTATTTATGAAAAGGAGAAGAATTTTTTTATGTACATGTAATTAAATTTGTTCTACTTGACCATATTCTACTATCCTGTTCTAATTAATGATACTCGTTACATAATTATGCCATGGGACTTTGGGTGCGTTGATTAAGGCAAGTGTGCGTGTGTGTGTGTGGGGGGGGGTATGTGTGAGTGAGTATAGTGATAGAGTTAGAGATTTGGGTGATAAGGGCAGTGATCTATAAGGTGAGGTATGTGTTCATATGCTTAGAAAGTGGGACAATGTGAAATATTTCAAACTGGTGCTAGAGATTTATTTGTGAATGTGTGTGTGTGTGTGTGTGTGTGTGGGGGGGTAGTGGTGGTGTTTACATAACTTCAGGAATGTTTTCTTTTTTTTGGGGGGGGGGGGCATGCAGTTGGTGTGGATGAGGTGTATGTTTCCATGGAGGGGACTAGGGTTACTTTCTGTTTTCATCTACAGGGCAGATGTGTTTGAATGTAAGCAAGTGTGTGGGTGTGTGTGAGGTGTGTGTTTGTATGGGGCAGAGTAGGGTTGCTGTCTGTTTTTGTCTGATTGGTTTAGATAGACAGATTTGTGTGGTATGTGCATGTGGTATCTGTGTTTGTGTGGGCGGATCAGAGACGTCTGCGGGGTGTGTTCAACGGGGATTCTTGCCCACCTCAGAGGGGTAAGCCTCGAAAGGGCCTGCAGCACAGGAAGGAATTCTGGGAATTTGCGAACACAAGGACTTTGGGCCCCAAGTTACATTGGCTTTTTTCATTCATCTCACTGTGTGTTTCTTTCTGTCTCGAGGCACGTTTCCTCTCTGAGTAATTTACTCTGAAGATTACTCATGGTATATGTGTGTGTGTGTGTGTGTATGTATGTGTGTGGGTGTATGTGTGTGTAGCGAGTCTGAAAAAGAAAGAATATTTATGTACTGCATGTCTATGCATGTATGTGCGTGTGTTTGTGTGTATATGTGTGTGTGTGGGGGTGTCTGTGTTTGTGTTTGTGTGTGGTCTGAGGTAATGTACTATAATACTCTATCCTCGATGATGGAATCGGTTCGTGCTAAGCTCCTGTGTTGCCCTACACCCCCACATGCACACCTCACACACACACCGCTTGAGTAAAGGTCAGTCTTTGTGACTTTAGATTATCTTAGCTTGGCGAGGATGTTAAAGGAGAAATCCGGTGTGATTCAAGTCATAGCTTTAATCTATTTTGTCCGTTTTCTCTATGAAAAGGAAGAAAAATGTTGGCAATCACAAAGCTGGAGATGAAGTTCTTAGATGTCCTGTTTTCTCCACACAGTACCCATATATGACTCAAACCAAATAGTCAATTAATAGTTAACTAAGCCCTCATAGTCCTAGAGAAATCTAGTGTGATTCAATTCATAGCCTTGTTCCAGGTTACAGAGTGCTGTCAGTACTAAAAAGAATGAGAAAATTTGATACAGCATAGACTGAATAGCAAACTATGACTTTAGTTTCTTTAGTTACTTAATTACTTTAGTTTTTACTTTACTTTCTCATTCTTTTTAGTACTGACAGCACTCTGTAACCTGGAACAACAAGGCTATGAATTGAATCACACTAGATTTCTCTAGGCCTGTGCCCCATTCAGTTAGTGCTACCCCAGCTGCTGGGTTGATATTTTGCTGTATCCAAATTTTTTCAGCACTCTGTAACCTGGAGCAACAGGGCTATGGATTGAATCACACTGTTCACACACATCTTCTGTTCAGCCTTTGCTGTTGCACACCATAAATCAGGATAACAACATTGAAGCCAGTGCTCGAAATGTATGTGAAAAGGAAGACAATCCGAGAAGTGAAGGAGAAAAGAGTGGGACAATATCAATGGTGTCTGTGTGCTTGGGATGTCAGTTTTTACCCAGAGGGCATAAGACATAAAAAACAATGGCAATTTTCGAGTGAAAGGATTTCCTAAAACTTTTAATAAAACTGAAAACATTTGGGGTGTTTTTAAACCGTATTTAGATAGCTGACGCCAATGTCCAGAACATACTGTAAGGCCGCCATGTTTTACTAGGGATCCTTTTACTGATTTGAGTGTATAAATCCACCATGAAAGTGAATATGAGTGTAAGCAGGCACTATTTGTCAAAAACAAAAAATCCTCAGATGTGTATCTTCATATTCACCCTCTGTGCAGGAATACGTTTATTTGTTGTGTTTATAATTTAGTTGTTAGCCACACCACAGCCTAAGACTCTGTCTGGTGTGTGTGTGTGTGTGTGTGTGTGCGTGTGCACTTGTGTGTGTGTGGGTGTGTGTGTGTGTGCGTGCACTTGTGTGTGTGTGTGTGTGTGTGTGTGTACACTTGCATGTGCACACTTGTGTGTGTGTGTGTGTCTCTCTGTGTGTGTGTGTGTGTGTGTGTGTGTGTCTGTGTGTGTGTGTGTATGTGTGTAGTAGTCTCTGGCTTTAGGCAACACAGTTGACAGCTGAAGCCAGGCAGTGCAGTGTGCCCTAACACAATTGGCTTTCATCAGATGCAGGAAGAGGAAGTCCAGTTAAGCGCATTAGCAGCCCAGAACAGAACACAACACAACATACTGTCTCCTCTCACACACATCACACATTGCTGTCTTCTCTCTCTCCTGTCATACATACACACAAACACACACACACACACACACACACACACACACACACACAAAGACACACTTGCTGTCTCCTTTAACTCACCTGTTTTCTAAGCACCAGGCCCCAGTCCTCATTACCCCGTCCAGCCCAGTCACAGACTCATGGGCCTGATTACACAAATATGTTCTCATTTGAATAAACTAGTTTGTCTTTGGACAATGGTAATTAATGTTATTCATTGTTATGATTTATTGCAACCTATGAAATTAATTTCTGCTCATATAACACATAGACAAGGCACATATCAAAGTGAATATTATAGAAGAAGTTGTTAAGATATTGGGAAATGGTAAACAGACTTTTTATATTGGTTTTTCCTCCACTGAGAGTACAAAGCCCTTTACAAATAAATGACTTATATTGCATTGACTCATTTATACACCAACACAGAAGGCTTCCATCCAAGGTGACCACCAGTACATCGGGAGAAATGTGGATTTCAGTGTCTTGTTCAAGGACCCTCAAGGCATTTGGAATGAAAACGCGACTGTATATATATAGATATAATAAATAGATATTATATAGATATAATAAAATCAAAACTTAGATGTATGCAATCTTTAGGTATGACTTCCCTCTAGGGTTTAGCAACTGTTAGCCGTGTTGCGTTGCTCCACCCAAGGAGATGAATTAAGAAGTGAAAGCTCAAAACATGAACTTATGAAATATTCACTAGTTGATCTCACTCGCACACATTTCCCTCTCCGAAACGTAACTCTTTCTTTCTCGTTCTGTCTCTCTTTCTTTCTGCCTTGCTCTTCCTCTCTTTTTATTTCCATTGACTTTGACTTTGACTATTACATATGACTCTACATTTTATTCTTTTCCTCCCTCTCTCTCTCTCTTTCTCTCTCTCTCTCTCCTTTGTTCCTCTCGTGTAAATGTCAATTGGATGTAAAACTGCTGCTGCATAAATTAACAGTGAAAGTTTAGGGTCATCACATCCATTTTCTCTCTCTCTTTCTTTCTCTTTCTCTCACACACACTCTTTTTCTCTGTGTCTCTGTGTTTCTCTCTTTTACACACATACACAAACACACACACAGGCATACACACACAGAGACATACATACACACACTCACACATTTTTACATAACAACAGTAAGGGCTCTGGGCTTACTGCACATGTATATTGGATTGAGCGTGGGTGTAGATAGTTCAGGTTAGGTATTACTGTAAAATCAATTAGATCAGCACAGACTGGATAAACCCAAAACAGTGTACCCAAACATGAGCTATCATGAGCCATTTTTGCAAATATGCATCTGTGAAAATCACAGATGCATATTTGCAAAAATGCATATTTGGTAGCAATAAGTGAGAAAGACTGACAGAAAACACAAGACACATTTACATTTGACACACAAAATTACATTTGACAGGCCGAAACACAAACACATACACAAACAGATTTACAAGACCTTTAGATAGAGAAGCAATCATCAAGCACTCAAGTGTGTGAAACGGGGGTTACCAAAGTGGGAAGAGAGAGAGAGACAGAGCCGTTTTGGCTCACCAATCAACAAGATGGCAGACTGTAAGGACAAAGACAAACAGTTAAACAGTGCATATGCTATTAGATGTTTAAGCAGTGAATGAACTCTAACGAGTAAATGAGAGTACAATGAGTAAGTTAGTTGGACTCGCACAGAGACAGGCAGGCAGGCAAGCAAGCAGGACAGGACAGATAGTTGGCGACTATAGTAGTAGCCCAGAGCAGGTGGCAAGGCAAGGCAATGCTCAGTGTGGTCTGACCAGGCCTTAGCTGAGTGACAGGCCTGTTGTTCTGTGGAATCAGATGAGAGTGTCTGCAGGTTACTGGAAGCTTCTGCTGTCTCCTCCTCTCCTGCTTGCTTACTAGCTACTAATGCAATTTCACAGCTTCTGATTGGCCCAGGGCCTAGGCTCATCCATCACTCATTAGTCCAACCAGGACATTCTGGCATAATGGGACTCTCTGTCGTCATGACAATAGGATCTGTTCAGGGAGGGAGGAGTGGAGATCATGGTGGGAGTTGATGCCAGGAAAATGTACACCCCCCCCCCCCCCACACACACACACACAGACATAAAATGTATAGCTGTGTATGTGTATGTGTCTGTGTGGTGGGGGATATGAGTACTGAGGTTGTGCTTCACTGTCACTGTAAGTAGCATGGCACTAACATGATATGGTGAACTAGTAAATAAATTTATAAATAAATATACAGTATATTTCTTAATCACTAATTTTTGTGTCATTCCTTCTCAAGGAAACACCTCTAGATTCTATGATTACCACACACACTCTCATGATTGTGTACTAAATATCTTTGCCATGTCAACAAATTAAGGCATTTGTGGACGTAATTTGGGGATTTAGGAGACTGATCAACATTTTTACAATTTGATGACAGTGGAGTTCTGGAGTTCTGTGTTTGTCCCTGGAAGAGAGAGAGAAACATGAAAGGAGTCTGAATGGGATTTCTGTATCGTGTGCCCCATGGGCACCTCAGGCTCCTCTGTCCACTTACGCTCTACTAAACACACACACACACACACACACACACACAAACACACACGCACACACAAACACACATGCACACACACACACACAAACACACACGCGCGCACACACACACGCACACACACACACACACACACACACACATTGCATCAGATGTTGTTTATGTGATGCCGTATGCCAGTGAGTAGGCCCCTAAATGTATTGGTTTAAACCAGTGTCCTAACATTATGTAGGACAGCAAGTACATAAACATCAGTGTTAACAGACACAGTAAATGTATATAATTGCAGTAACTGCAAGTTATTAATTACTAATTAGCAGATGTGCCTTTGGCTAAACAAGGTAATACATGTGAAAAACTGGCTCAGACCTCGTCAGAAAATTCACCAATCAACATGTTGCAGCGCCAGGGCATAAGATTGACATCAGTCTGACATCATCAGAGTGACATCTAACATGATATGTTTCAGGAAAATTAATGACACTAGCTTAATGTTCTTGGCTGTTGTCATTACCTATGTGCCATTTAATTTTTTTTTAAAACACTGACACTGTTTGGGGAGCAGACATTACAAAAACTGAATGAATTTGACTGTAATCAGATATACATAGCTGAATAGCAGCTACCGTATAAGGCAATGTAATATCATGTACCTGGATTAAGAATTAATGCTTTTATTCAGTATACTCCCCAAACTGTTCTCAAATATTTTAAATATTTGAAACATGTCTCTCTAATCACTATGTAAGTTAAGGAAATTCTTAAGCATTTCAAGACATCTCAGCATCCTTAGTGCATTGTGTATTATTTTAGGAACCTTGGCCAATAGGCTCCTAGGGAGGTCTGTGAGATAACCAGCCCAGAGCTGTAGCACTCACTCTCTCTCTCGAGAGGGAGGCGAACAGAGGGAGGGAGTGTGCATTATTAAATCAGAGTTATATAAAGCTGTCCTGGATGAGTGGTATGTCTGGTATTAAGCCTTTGCCCATTGGAACATGAACTAATTAGATCTCAGTTCAGATTCCAAGTTCTGATTCTATACTCATGGTGCTGAATGTATGCACTGATCACTAATTTGGAATGTGCCATTCTTGCAAACTTTTCATCGTTCTTTGTGGTTCTATGGGTGTGGTTTGCTTTGCTAGATGCTAGGGTTTGATACACTTACTCTGTGAAATTTAGCAAGTGTATGACAGAGTCCTCTACTACAGTATTTCACAACTTCTGAGGATGTGGTTTGTCTTTCACTCTGAAAGAATGACTGGAATCTGAGGTGACTGATAATTGTGCTGTCCGTGTCTGTTCAGGAAATAATGGGATGTGCTTTTACATGTTTCCTGTGTATCATTTGTGCAGTGCATACATTTCTTCAGAAACTGATGAAATAGTGTTTGTGTGAGTATACCCAAATTTTTGTGTGTGTGTGTGTGAGCGTGTGCGTGTGTGTGTGTGTACCAGAAACATGAGCTATTATTTAGGTACACATGAATGACAGTGCATCAGCATTTACAGAAAATACAAGTATCAGACCATCATCTACTTTTCCGGAAAGACGTCTCTCTCTCTCTCTTCTCTCTGTCACACCCTCTCTCACACACACACATACACACACACAAACACACACACACACAAACAGTCATCTTCTCTCTCTCTGTGTATTGCACACACACGCACACACACATACACACAGTCATCTCTCTCCCTGACATTCTATCTCTCTCTATCTCTGTGTGTATTGCACACACACACACACACACACACACACACACACACACACACACACACACACACACACACAGTGATCTCTCTCTCTCCTCTCCAGCTGCAGGGTGTGGGTGTGAGCGCGGCCCACATCGGCTTCAGCTACTTGACCATGGAGTCGGACAAGTTCATCTGTGTACGGGAGAAGGTGGGAGAGCAGAACCAGGTGGTCATCATCGACATGGCCGACCCCACCAACCCCATCCGCCGACCCATCACAGCTGACAGCGCCATCATGAACCCCGCCAGCAAGGTCATCGCCCTGAAAGGTCAGCCTGCCACACAACCCCTCCTCCACTCTGCTGTCCAATCACACCGTGTGGAGGTCCCTATATTCCCTGTAATGTAGCCTGTGCTATGTTTAAAGGCATGCTTGGCATGTCTGTGATCATCAAAGTGACTACAAAGCTGGTAAATTAACCTGAAAACAGCATAAAATGTTGCCTGGTAAGCCTTTAATATCATGTAGCCTATTGTCAAATTTGCCGTTCCAATGATTCCAAAAGTCTATGCTCCATTTCCATTCTCCCTCCACCTTTGTTTAAGTATAGGCTACACTCTTGTTTAATCTTACCTTACATTTCTGACCTCCCCTAAATCTCTAATCAGTTTCCTCCCTCAAGGCCATGCTTCTCTATGGAAACTAAGCTCCATGTTGTAGTGTACTGTTGTTTAAACGCTTCCATTCTGTAGCAGACTATCTACCTTCACTTGTTCCACAGTCCTCCAATCTCCTCTCCTCAGCCACTCTCTGCTTTACTGTTTGTCTGTGTTTATGTGTGATAGAATGTGTTGTTAGGGAGAGTGTTTATAGATTGCGTTACCCAGGGACCTCTAAAGCTTTGACATGAGACACTAACAAAAGCTAACCCTGCTGCCAATGCTAACTCAGGCTAACTCCTGCTAATAATGCTAATATTTGATAGTCTGATTCTAGCCAATAATGCTAATATTTGATAAGCTAACCCTGCCACTAATGCTAACTGCCTTTCAGTTTTGCCCACATCTTTCTTTTTCTCTGTCCTCCCCTTTTCTCTCACTAACTTTCCCTCCTCTGCTGTCCACTCTTAAAAAAAGATGGTGAGTTTGTTTACCCTTTTCCTTCTTTCTGTTTGCCTGTCTCTAATTGATTTGTTTCTCTTTCTCTCACACCTCTCTGTTCCTGCGTGGTTTGGTTGCGCCTCTGTGGTGATATATATATATATATATTGCACTTCACACCCTTGTTAAGCCCCATGTTGGGCATTCACTTCACATCCTCATAAAATGCACTGATTTATGAATCAGGTTTATGTGACACCTCCTGTCTGTCGACAGCACACAAACTCCACAAAGAGACAAATTTAATAGACAGACAGACATATAGATAGACAGATAAATAAATAGATAGCTACAAAGGGAGCAGAAAATAGGCCTCTTACTTAGAGAGCTGTCACTATGATTGACTCCACCAGTCCTTGTTCCCAACAGCATAATTCAAAACACACCATGACCAGACGAATGCCAGGATATATCCATGTCTAGAGCCAGCTGATGTTTGTGTTTGGGCTGCGTGTGTGTGTGTCTGGTCTGTGGGTTACGAGTCGTCTGGTGTAATTAAAGGCTATATGGAACCTGGTCAGACAGGGCTTGGCAGTTTTCAGGGGCTCTCTTTTACAGGAGAGTCACACTATAAATCTTTAAAGATACCACAGATGTGTGAATGTGTGCCTGTGTGTGTGTGTGTGTGTATATTTGTGTGTGTGTGTGTCTGTGTGTGTGTGTGTGTGTGTGTCTGTGTGTTGCTTTTGTATTGTACATATGATTCATTTTAGTGTGAATGTCTCGAGTACTTGAATCGTGACATGTTAAATCTGATATAGGACATTCACTACCCATTCACTGTAACAGCTTGTAACAACAGTGATGAGGAGGCAAGCTCTTCATGAGCTCTACTGTGGTTATGAGAACACTACCAGTCTTGTGTAGAGTTGGGTTGGGTTGAGGTCAGACAGCATCCTCTGTGCTGGGTAGTAGAAAGGCTGGTATTGAAGGCCAAGTCCTCAGGCAGTATTCAGTGTTCACTGGGGGGAACAGTAGGAGCAGAGATGGCGGGGGGTGGGGGTTGGGGCGTTGTGTGTGTGTGTGTGTGTGTGTGTGTGTGTGTATGGGAGGTTTGTCCATTAGAGTAGAGATGGAGTGGAGAGATCAGTTGAGGAGAAGCTGTGAGGTCATTTACAGGAGCTCTTAGGCAACATCAGCTGCTCACGGTGAGTCATAGACCCACTCTCTAAGCTTGTGATAGTGGGGCAATGAGAACCAGGGAGAGAGGGGGCAGGGGAGGCGATGGAGGGGGAGACTCGAGGATAGGGAGGGAACCTACAAGAGAGAGACAGAACCACAGAACAAGGGGGAACTGGTGGGTCAGGGAGACAGAAACAGGGAGAGAAGGGAGACTGGTGGAGGACAAAGATCAAATAAAGACAGAGAGAACAGGAGAGAAAAGTTTTGGATTGAATGAATGGATATACTGGCAAGTCGGCCTTCGGTCTAGATGACACAGTGTGTGAGAATAAGACATAAACCTCCGGTGTTTTCCATAAGGAAACACAATAAAGCCCTAAAAATGCCATTCCTTTTGTGTTGCTGAAGTGCCATTGATGACAAGCAGGACAGACATGGATTTCTTTGTGAGTCTGAGCTACAGTGTTTGTCATATTCAGATATTCATATTCATATTCTCATATTCATCAGATTCAGAGTCAGATTTCCCATATTTAGAGGCTATTCAGGAACATGAATTATAAAATACTTCATAATCACACTGTACATTTTACTATGGGCTGTAAAGCTTTAGTGAATGTGATGAGAGAGGGGGTGGGTTTAAAACAGTCTAAATCCTAGTGTCCTATTGGTAACCCTAAACCCTGAACCCTCACTGAACTGGTATGAATCAGCCAATTATCAAGTCAACTGAGGTCTTTGAGGGCTCAGAGTTTAGGGCTTAGGTGGGACATTGGGATTTATATTTAGATGAGGGATGAAAGGTCAAAGTTCACTGCATGTTCACTGTGTGACGTGTGTCCCCTGCCCTGTGACCACAGCCTCCCGCACACTCCAGATCTTCAACATGGAGATGAAGAGCAAGATGAAGGCTCACACCATGACGGATGACGTCATGTTCTGGAAGTGGATCTCGGTCAACACCATCGGTCTGGTGACAGACACTGCCGTCTACCATTGGAGCATGGAGGGGGACTCTCAGCCAATCAAAATGTTTGACCGGCACGCCAGCCTAGCTGGGTGTCAGATCATCAACTACAGGACAGACGAACAGCAGAAGTGGCTTCTACTTATAGGAATCTCGGCACAGGTAGAGTGTGTGCGCACACACACACACACACACACACACACACAGTACAACTACACTAAAACAACTAATACTTATGCATAATATCAATCTAGTCAACTGTACTTCACAAAATTGCTGTGTCAATGCAGTGACGTTCCATTGGAAATGAGTGAGCTGGCTTAACGTCTTCTGTGCATTTGGTCAGTTCTCTGCAAACTCTTGCATGCAGTTATGACTGGACGTAAGGCTGAATGTGTACTATGTGTGTGTGTGTTTGTGTGTGAGTGGATGTGTGAGTGGATGTGATATGTACATTATCGTCTACTCACCTTAGTGTGTGTATTGATCTCACTGGTGTGTGTATGTGTGTTTGTGTGTGTATCTCCTCAGCAAAACCGTGTGGTGGGGGCAATGCAGCTGTATTCAGTGGACAGGAAGGTGTCCCAGCCTATTGAGGGCCATGCGGCAGCCTTTGGGCAGTTCACCTTGGAGGGGAATGCTAACCC
>JAIFZK010000047.1:720000-727500 GCA_027481765.1 Tenualosa thibaudeaui
AATAAAATCTCTGAAAAGTGCACAAAGCTTGTATACATAACACACCATCTGGGACAGTGGTAGCTAGCGTGCAAGTAGCCTGAAAAGTTGTGGGTTTGAATCCCAGCTGCTGCTGTTGTGCCCCTGAGCAAGGCACTTAACCCTAAGTTGCTCCTAGGGGAGACTGGCCCTGAACAATTTGCCAACAAGTTGGCAAAATGTAAGTCGCTTTGGTTAAAAGCACCTGCTAAATGCATTAATGTATTAACAACACACACACCTCCTGAAACACATATTTTAATATGCTTTTAATTACACACACATGCACTCCCCCATGACTACCACCACCACACACACACACACACACAAACACATGTGCACACATAAGGCTAGAAACCTAGAGTGACTAATCAGCACATGTAAATTTCTGTGTGTGTGTGTGAATGTGCGTGTGTGTGTGTGTTTGATTTCAGGTTGCAGATGCTATTCTGAGCAATCAGATGTTCACACACTATGATCGCACACACATCGCCCAGCTGTGTGAGAAGGCAGGGCTGCTGCAGAGAGCTCTGGAACACTACACAGACCTCTACGACATCAAGAGAACCATTGTGCACACACACCTGCTCAACCCAGAGGTACATACACACAGACACGCGCACACACACACACACACACACACACACACACACACACACACACACACACACAACACAGACTCTACGACATCAAGAGAACCATCATACACACACACCTGCTCAACCCAGAGGTACATACACACAGACACACAGACACACCTCTATGACATCAAGAGAACCATCATACACACTCACCTGCACAAACCAGAGATACACACACAATACATACACTACACAGACACATACACAGACACACACACACACACACACTCGAAAACACACACACACACACACACACTACACTGACCTGTATCACATTAAGAGAAGAATTGCATGCACCCATCTGCTCAGCTCTGATGCATACACACACACACACACAGACACACACATATGCACAAGCAATATGAACTGCAGTATGCATAATGAGCGCAGATGCTGGACTCTGAGGTTTGCACAACCGTGATTGTGGTGTGTCGTTGAGTTGATTTTGTGCGTGTGTGTGAGTGTGTTTCTCTTTGTCTGTCCCAGTGGCTGGTGAACTTCTTTGGCTCTCTGTCGGTGGACGACTCGGTGGAGTGTCTGCGGGCGATGCTCTCTGCCAACCTCCGACAGAACCTGCAGCTGGCAGTGCAGGTGGCATCCAAGTACCATGAGCAGCTGGGCACAAACACACTGCTCGAGCTCTTCGAGTCCTTCAAAAGCTATGAGGGTGAGTGACTGTGTGTGTGTGTGTGTGTGTCAATCAAAATACCATTGTGTGTGGCATCAAATACCACAAGCAACTGGGCACACACACAGTACCAAAGCTCTTTGAGTCCTTTAAAAGCTACGTCCTGTGTGTGTGTTTGTGTGTGTGTGTGTGCATACGTGTGTGTGTGTGTGTGTGTGTGTGTGTGTATGTGTGTGCACTAAGGTAGAACCTGCACCCGGCTTTACAAGTACCCTTGAAATACTACATGCATCTGAGTAAACACACACACACACACACATACATACACACACACACACACACACACACACATACACACACACACACACACACACACACCACTCTCTGCTCTTTGAGTCCAAGGGTTCCTAGAGAGGAAGAGAGAGAGAGAGAGAGAGAGAGAGAGAGATGGGTGTTCATTCACTTCAGACTTGGATAGTGTTACTGAAGAGCTAATTTAATGCCCTGAGAGCCTCAGCAGGCTGTGAGTGTGTGTGTGTGTGTGTGTGTGTGCGTGCGTGCGTGTGTGCTGGATGAGGTGGTGTGTCAAGACCTGGAGTGTGTGTGCTATGTTTAGATTTCACATCTGCCCATGTGTGTCAGAGTGTATTTAGAGTGGGTGAGAGGGTGTGTTGTAGTAGGTAGAAGTGTGTCAGTGTGTTAGGGGTTTTTTAGAACCTCTGTGTCAGAGTGTGTGTGTGTGTGTATTTGTGTATTAGCTAAGAAATGGGTAAAGGATTTGCCAGATGCTTTTATGCAAACTACTTGACAAAATATAGCATTTAATTTTTTTTCTTTTGAGGGAAATCTCAAGTTTAAAAATGGCAATAACTACAAAACCATTACAAACAAACAATATTAATATTAACAGAGGCAGTAATAAGGGGTTCATGTCAGCAAAAATACACTGGAAGAGTATTTAAAGCACTGTGTGGACATGGACTACAGCCCGCCTTGCTGCCCCAGTGAATTCTGCCATGTTTGTATGTGTGTGTGTGAGTGTGTGTGTGAGTGTGTGTGTGTGTGTGTGTGTGTGTGTGTGTTTGCATACTGCACAATGGAATGAAAGGACTGTTGTAGTGGGAGAGATTCCACTGCCTGTGAGTCACTGTCATGGCAGACAGACATTGTGAGCTGTGGCTGTGACTAAGCACTCAGCTTGTCCTCATGTCCTCATCCTCATCCTGCCTTTACCTTCATCTACTCTCTCTCTCTTTCTTTCTTTCTTCCCATCTTTCTATTCCTCTTCTATTCCTCTTTCTATCTTTCCTTACTTTGTTCTGTCTTTCCATATAAGAGGTTTCACAGTTTAGCTGTAGAATAATATTTACTAAATAAGATAGAAAATGTTGTGTTGAAACTTTAATGTGTGACTTTTTATTTATTTGTCTATTTGTCTGCCTTTCTGAGTGTTTTTCTGCACCTTTGTCCACCTGTCTTTCTGACCGTCTATCTGTCTATCTGCCTGTCTGTGTGTCTGTCTACCTTTCTGAGTGTAAGTCTGCCACTCTTTCCATCTGTTTTTCAGACTGTTTACTTGTCTTCCTGCCAGTCTATGTGGCTCACTGTCTGTCTGTCTGTCTGTCTGTCTGTCTGTCTGATCATGTGTCTGTGGGTCCTCAGGGCTGTTCTACTTCCTTGGCTCCATTGTGAACTTCAGCCAGGAGCCTGACGTGCACTACAAGTACATCCAGGCAGCGTGCAAGACAGGCCAGATCAAAGAGGTGGAGCGCATCTGCAGAGAGAGCAACTGCTACGACCCCGAGCGTGTCAAGAACTTTCTCAAGGTAAGAGACGCGGGTCAGGCAGGGGACAGGAGGTCATGCAGGGGACAGGAGAAGAAATAGAAAGACAGGAAACTAAAGAGTAATAAGGAGATAAGACTTCAGAGTCTAAAATTTTATCACAGATGAAACATTGAAAAGCAAATTTCTCTCTGCTTCCTTTGTTTTGTTTGGTGTGTGTGTGTGTGTGTGTGTGTATGTCCATTCACAGGAGGCTAAGCTAACAGATCAGCTGCCTCTGATCATTGTGTGTGACCGCTTTGACTTTGTCCATGACCTGGTTCTGTACCTCTACCGTAACAACCTGCAGAAGTACATTGAGATCTACGTGCAGAAGGTAAATTTATTATTGTAGTTGTGTGTGTGTGCATATATGTGCGCATGTGTGTGTGTGTGTATTTGGAATTGTGCTACTGTGAGTGTTAGTTTACTTGCAATACACAGCTCTATGTGCAGAGAGTAAACACACAGATATTGTCAGTCTGAGTGACACAAACTGTATGTTTTCATGTCAGTGTGTGTCTGTGCACCCCCTAACTCTGTGTGTGTGTGTGTGTGTGTAGGTAAACCCCAGCAGGCTGCCTGTGGTGTTGGGTGGGCTGTTGGACGTGGACTGCTCTGAGGACGTGATGAAGAACCTGCTCATGGCTGTCAAAGGCCCCTTCAGCACAGATGACCTTGTGGCCGAGGTGGAGAAGAGGAACAGGTCCTTTAATAAATTGTTGTTATTGTTATATAATGCATTATTACAAGTTTTATAACATCTTAGTACAGTTTTATAATGCCTGTGTTTAATGATACTAATTGTTATTTCAATGGTCCTTTTCTTCAGTGGTAGTGTAATACTTTAATGATACTTTAATACATGTCATTAATGCATAATAACATAGTGTCCTGCAGTTGTGAAATCTCCCAGTGCTATACTATATATTCCATTAGGTTTTTATACAGTACACACTGTCACTGACTGATCTGGATCATCATTTTTATCATCATTTACTCTTAATTTCAATAAGTGTGCAATTTCCACTGAAACTGTGTGTGGTCTAATTGATATTAGTTAATTATCTGTTGTTTCTAGTTAGTGTTCTGGTCACAGTCAGGGTAAAACTACTGTATTGACTCCACTCCCATAATGCTCTTTCAGGCTGAAGCTCCTCCTCCCCTGGCTGGAGTCCCGCCTTGCGGAGGGCTGTGAGGAGCCGGCTACCCATAATGCCGTGGCCAAGATCTACATTGACAGCAACAACAACCCAGAGCGCTTCCTGAAGGAGAACATGTTCTATGACAGCTCAGTAGTGGGAAAGTACTGTGAGAAGAGAGACCCACACCTGGCCTTCGTGGCCTATGAGAGGGGCCAGTGTGACCAGGAGCTCATCAAGGTGAGTGTGTGTGTGTGTGTGTGTGTGTGTGTGTGTGTGTGTGTGTGTGTGTGTGTGTGTGTGTGTGTGTGTGTGTGTGTGTGTGTGTGTGTGTGTGTGTGTGTGTGTGTGTGTGATGCTTTTAAATTGTACAGCATCAGAATTTGAATGGACAGTTTGGTCCATTTTGATGACTTTTTGATGACTTGATGAAAACCTTGAAAAGAATTTTTCCAGCTTGTGATTTTCATTATTTTTTATTATCATTATTTACTATTCTCTGCCACAGTTGCTACTTAATCTAATGTCACCTTTACCAACAGAACCTGCCCATCACTCACAAACAATATCTACCTTTTTTCCCTAGGTGTGCAATGAAAACTCACTCTTCAAGAGTGAAGCTCGTTACCTGGTGCGGCGGAAAGATCCGGAACTTTGGGCTGGTGTTCTAGAGGAGGATAATCCCTTTAGACGGCAGCTGATTGACCAGGTGACGAGGCAAACTTTTCCACCATAGATATGTGACAGAATCAAAAGGCTAATAGTGTAACAATATGGTATAACATGTCTCACTTTTTGATCTTGTTTAGCTTTTGACATTACACCATAACTAACATGAATTAATTGTTGTCATTTGAACACACACACACACACACACACATAAACATATTCGCAGGTGGTCCAAACAGCTCTTCCTGAGACCCAGGACCCAGAAGAGGTGTCTGTGTCGGTGAAGGCCTTCATGACGGCTGACCTACCCAACGAGCTCATCGAGCTGCTGGAGAAGATCGTTCTGGATAACTCAGTCTTCAGCGAACACAGGTGGGACACACATGCACACGCACATGCACACACACATCCAAACTCACACAGACATCCACCCATTCAAACTCACACACCACGTCCATACACATACACACATGTGTACACAAACACACACATATTCACTGACGTTTAAAATCACACAGCATGTACATACACTTGGTAGAGATACACACACATTAAAACACACACTCATGCTCATAGACAAGCAATAGATGCTTACAGTGTTTGATTTTCTCTATGTTTACTTTTCTGCAGTAGGAGTGACAACAAACACAACAAACATCCTCATGGCCTTTGTCAGTGTGTGCTTTTTAGGCATCACTAAAAACTGTCATAAACTGCTCATCTTTAAAACAGAAACTTCTAACAGCTTGTTTATTATCACCATAAACATTTAGGAATCTGCAAAACTTGTTGATCCTGACGGCCATTAAGGCTGACCACACCCGTGTTATGGAGTACGTTAACCGCCTGGACAACTATGACGCCCCTGACATCGCCAACATTGCCATCAGTAACCAGCTCTTCGAGGAGGCCTTTGCCATCTTCAAGAAATTTGATGTCAACACTTCAGCAATACAGGTGCTGGATTACATCCCCTCAACCAAATATGTATATTTATGTTTATTTTGCAGTTTAGGTATCTCCTCTGTTAAAGAAATAATTAAAAAATACAGAGTCTTGCTGCCTATTCCAAAGGTATAGAGACAGTATAACGATCACCTTGAACACAGAGAGAAACTAGACAGGACAACACTTAAATATGCTTTCCAACTCACAAAATGAAGGAAAGTGGTTCCAAAAACACTATAAATCCATTTCTGAAAATATTAAAAAGTCATGTTTTTAAATTGTGTATTTCAGTAATTATTGATCAATTCTCAATTATGTTGATTTTATTATTATTTTATTATAAATAAATCAAGTTAAAGCAACCCAACTGCAGATCCACTCATATATCTGAAAATTATTAAAATGGTGGATATAGCTTGAAACCAAATTCTTCAGCTTTAGATCTGCCCCATGATGTGGATCTGCTTCAGTATCTTTCTTGGCTTGTCCCTCACCCCTCCACCCTGCATCAAACAGAAAAACAGACAGAGAACATACGTCCAAACCAAAACTGTGCCATTGCATGTTCATGTTAATGTTTCTGTGTGTTTTCTCTTTCTTTGTGTGTGTGTGTGTGTGTGTGCACATACCTTATGTTTAGGTCCTGATAGAGCACATTGGTAACCTGGACCGTGCGTATGAGTTTGCTGAGCAGTGTGGGGAGACGGGTGTGTGGAGTCAGCTGGCGCGGGCTCAGCTGCAGAGGGACCTGGTAAGGGACGCCATTGACTCCTACATCAGAGCAGAAGAGCCCAGCGCATTCATGGAGGTAGTCAGCGCTGCCAGCAGGAACGGTGAGCAAACAGCAAGTGTGACCAGCACCATCATGCACAACACCTTTACACCTACGCACACATACATGGACACACACACACATACATACACATACACACACAGCTCACACTAACAGTATGAGTGTTCAACAGTGCATTGAATGCTCTTCTGTGTGTGTGTGTGTGTATGCATACGTACGTGTGTGTGTGTGTGTGTGTGTGTGTGTGTGTGTGCGTGTGTGTGTGTAGATAATTGGGAGGAACTGGTGAAGTATCTGCAGATGGCAAGGAAGAAAGCCCGTGAGTCTTATGTGGAGACTGAGCTCATCTTTGCTCTGGCCAAGACCAGCCGCCTGGCTGAGTTAGAGGAGCTTATCAATGGCCCCACTAATGGCCACATACAACAGGTAATTACAGGTGTTAATGATAAATAGTAGATTTATATTCTAAATAAATTCATACTACTATCAATGGGACAGCCATGGCCTACTGGTTAGGGCTTCTGGCTTGTAACCAGAGGGTCATCCGAGGGTCATCCGTTCAATCCCCGACCAGTGGACCATGGCTGAAGTGCCCTTGAGCAAGGCACCTAACCCCTCACTGCTCTCTGGGTGCTGAAGTGGCCTTTGAGCAAGGCACCTAACCCCTCACTGCTCCCTGGGTGCTGAAGTGCCCTTGAGCAAGGCACCTAACCCCTCACTGCTCCCCGGGCCAGCCAGCTGCTCTGGGTGTGTGCTGCGCCTCACAGTGTGTGTTTCACTTATTCACTATTGGGTTAAATGCAGAGAAATGCAGTTTTCCCTCATGCAATCAAAAGAG
>JAIFZK010000047.1:732500-747500 GCA_027481765.1 Tenualosa thibaudeaui
ACTATTGTCAATCAGTCACTGAGTGAGTGAGTGAGTGAGTGAATGAGTGAGTGAGCGAATGCTTCACCATGCCCTTCTTCATACAGGTCATGAGGGAATACCTTACTAAGGTCAGTCAGTCACTGAGTGAATGAATGAGTGAAAGTGAATATCTGATAACTATTAGAACTCCACCTGATTGACCTGCAGCCAAAATGAACCTCTGTTTCCCAAACAGTATCCACAAAGAGCTTTTTTTTAACAGGGCGTTAACCAGACTTACCGTCTATTCTTGTGTAGGAGGTTCTGTAGTAGATAGAGTTAAAGCATGTAATTAGCAGGTGTGGTGACTGACAGAATGGGATTGGTTAGTGAGAATGTGTCAGGTAGGTGGTGAGATAATGGATGTGATTGGCTGGGAGGTCCAGGGGGGCGTGTCTGACCTGTGGCTTCTCTTCCAGGTGGACGTGTTAGCGGCACAGGTGACGGTCTCTGGCCCTTTTCCTACTCTTGCTATTTTTCCCGCAGTAGTTGCTATAGCAACCCAGGCTCTTGCGTACACTGGAAGGCAACCTTACTCTTGTAGGAATGTTTCTGATGGGAGCATGAGAGGGTTTGAGTGAGCAGTTTTTTTTTTAACAGTGAGTGAGTGAGTACGTTTAACAGTGAGTGAGTGAGTGAGTTTGTTTAACAGTGAGTGAGTTTGTTTAACAGTGAGTGAGTGAGTTTGTTTAACAGTGAGTGAGTTTGTTTAACAGTGAGTGAGTGAGTTTGTTTAACAGTGAGTGAGTTGGTTTGTTTAACAGTGAGTGAGTGAGTTTGTTTAACAGTGAGTGAGTTTGTTTAACAGTGAGTGAGTGAGTGAGTGAGTTTGTTTAACAGTGAGTGAGTGAGTGAGTTTGTTTAACAGTGAGTGAGTGAGTTTGTTTAACAGTGAGTGAGTGAGTATGTTTAACAGTGAGTGAGTGAATGAGTGAGTGGACTGAATAGATGTGAGTGAGTGGAGTGAATAGATGTAAGTGAGTGGAGTTAATAGATATGTGCGTGAGTAGATGAACCAAATCTATAATAAACTGAACTGTAATGAGGGGTAAGGTTGGCAAGCCGCTACACTACAGACTGCTTTAATGATATCCCCACTCTGTTTAAATAAGCCTGACATGTGCTTCCTAGCTCCCTGTTAACATCACCTAACTCACTAGGCCTGCCCACTGCATCAGCTAACAGATATACAACCAACCACACACACACACACAAACATATAATATGCCTGTTCTATCTTTTACATACACTGCTGAACATACTAGGTAGACAATAATAAAAGTTTTAGAAGTAATTATTGTTTTTTTTTGAATGAGGGAGAAGTTCCTGTAGGCCATGATAGTTGATAGTTTGGCTCCATAGCACTGAGCATTTACCCATGATGCATCTTGGCATGGACGACTGTGTGTTTCACTAGTGTGTAACTCCGTAGAATTTATAATGTCTTGTTGCCTACTGGCAACTCATCTATTCTGTTACTCTCTCTTCTCTCTCTCTCTCTCTCTCTCTCTCTCTCTGTTTCTCTTTCACACTCACACACGCATGCACACACACACACACACACACACTCCACAAGGAACACACAGCAAACAAATCAAACTAAACTAAATCAACCAACAAACCAAACTAAAGCCATACTTAACATTCAAAAGTAGCACTATCAGTTATTTGTAGATATGTATTATTGCATAGTCATGCACAAAAGATTTCCAGTTGTCAATCCTTTTTACACTTACTGAGTACAGAGGGAGTGGGAGAGATTGAACTGGAAACACTTTGAACACTTAAGAAGAAAGAGGTGTCAGTGAAAGGAAAGTGATAAAAGAGAAATTACAGCACAGGTAGTCATGAGGAAGTCATTTAACTGGGCATAGGTGACTCATAAGGACTTCCTTGCTATCTTCTGTCTTTCCTGATTTCTTTGGCCAATAAGATGAAATCAGTGTAGCACTGGCGATTAGGAGATGTTTTCCTAGGTTCTTTTCTAGAGACCTTCACTGAAAAAAGACTGTAAAACTGGCTCCATGCTTGTGAAATCTGCCTCACTTTAGTGTACAGTTTCTTACACTGCAATTGATTGTGTAGGTACACCGCAACATTTTCATTAGACAATATCCCTCTATGGTACACTGCAATTGTTAGTGTAGCTAGACTGTAACAAGTGCACAGCCATATAAAGTATTAACAAGATCTGAAATGGAAAGATGAGGCAGGAGCCTTCAGGTAATGCATCTGCCTGTTGGATTTGGAGTCTCCTCAGACATACACAGACAGTCAGGAGAGAGAGGGAGATAGAGGAAGATGGAGGGAGAGAGAGAGAGGAAGATGGGGGGAGAGAGATAGAGAAAAATGAAAGCGATGGTTAGAGCAAAAAAGAGAGGGAGTGAGAGAGAGAGAGCGAGATAGAGATGAAGATGGAGGGAGAGAGAGAGAGAGGAAAAAAAGAGAGGGAGAGCTCCTGACCAGCCATGACAGGGAGTCTGACATTTCCGCCTCTCCCAGAACAAGGGGTGTGGGGGAGCTGTCACGCTGAGAGATGATTGGGCGTCAGAGGAGTTCAAGGTTGAGCACCATGGGAATGGGAGTGACAGAGACCAGAGATCCTGGAATCAGAGATTCCATGACTATGGAGGGGTGAGGGAGCTTTGATGTGCAGCCTGAAACAAAACAGTGTTTCCGTGTGAACAGTAAAATAAGACTGAATGAGAGAGGTTAACATAACAGAAATGACTGAACTCAGCACAGACATGGATCATGGGTGTTACACAGCCTCAGATGGCACCTAAATATTAACAGAATTTAGTGTTGGCCAGAAATGGACATGGCAGGTTAGTGCCAGAGTTCACAGCAGGCCAATGAACAGGGCAGCTTATTGAACATGTTTCTAAATTGTTTAACATTGTGAAAGAACATCAGCTTTCAAAGGCTTCTCTTTAGAAAAGAGAGTATCACAGGTGAATAGGAAACTAGTGAAAAGGCAAACTATAAATTACATCTGCTCAGATAATCTGCTAAATGAGATAATGTGTATTATTGTAATACTGTGTGCATTAACAATATATTACCCCATTTATAGAGTTGCAGCAATTGAAGACTACAGTCTTGCATGCTTGCATGCGTCCTTTTATACATATCTAAAACTACATATAAAAATATCAACATATACTAGGAAGTGTCAGTAATCATGGCATTGGTGCACACATTTGCACAGAACACAGTTGATGCTTCAAGGGATGGTGAGGAGTCAGTTCTGCTAGTCCTGAGGAACCTTGAATTCATTGATGTAGAACTTTCATTGCAGTTACCGTCTATCTCATCTAGTTTAGACTTCTGGAGTCTGAGTGAATTGACAGCATATTTATAATACAAGTGTGCAGTGTACATATGGAGTGTATCTGATAGAACAGATTGCAGAACAGATTTTCTTTTTTTTGGTGTCACGTAGTACAGTCCATATCCATTTGTTTATTTATGGCATTTGTTTCCAATACGAAACAGAAATGTTTTCTGATGTTTGTCATGACTGACTGACCACAGCCTCAAACTTTCTTCCTTGACTTCTACCACCTAGCCAGAACTCTTGGTGTCCTTTTACTGTGACCACTTACCCTTTCTGTCTCTTCTCTGATAGGTGGATAAGCTGGAGGAGGCAGAGAGCCAGAGAACAAAAGAGGAAGAGGTGCAGGAACCTGCTCCCATGGTGTATGGTGAGTGTGTGTGTGTGTGAGAAAGAGAGAGTACCTGCTTCCATGGTGTATGGTGAGTGTGTGTATGTGTGTGTGTGTGTGAGAGAGAGAGAGAGAGAGAGTACATGCTCCCATGGTGTATGGTGAGTGTGTGTGTGTGTGTGTGAGAGAGAGAGAGAGAGAGAGTACCTGCTCCCATGGTCCATGGTGAGTGTGAGTGTGTATGTGTGTGTGTGTGTGTGTGTGTGTGTGTGAGAGAGAGAGAGCGAGAACCTGCTCCCGTGGGCTGTGGTGAGTGTGTGTGTGTTTGTGTGTGTGAGAGAGAGAGAGAGTAGCTATAAAGGATGGCACTAGTAGCATCACAAGCTGCACACGTTTTTACAGTGGAGCAAATGGAGGTGCGCAGTAAGTATGATAAAATGTCCACATGGACATAACAGGACACCCACCCCACCCCACCCCCCACACACCACGTTGCTGCCCCATGTGTATATATGATTGCTGTTCATCACTTGTCATGTCTGTTCACAGGTCAACAGCTGATGCTCACTGCTGGGCCCACACCCATAGTCCCTCAGCCTGGTTACCCCGGTTATGGCTACACCACGCCGGGATACACCGCGCCCGCCTACGGGTTTAATGTGCAGCCTTAAACTCCACCCCATCATCAGCCGTCATACCCCTCCCACCCCCACCTTCCCTCTCAGCGCTGTGAATCCTGGGATATGTATGTCTGTGAGATACCTCTAGATCCTCAGCCCCTGCTCACCGCACAGCATGAAGACTACTGCAGCAGCAGAACAAGAAGAAGAAACAGATGAGCCGGTGCAGTGCCCACACCGAACACTAGAGGCCGCTGTAGCAGTCATCCCCACCTCACCCTGTGTACACCATCATCAGTGTACACACACTCTGTATCACTATCCACTGACAGATAGAAACTTTCTAAATGAGAGCGAGTGAGAGAGAGAGAGGAAAAAGACATTATATTTTTAGAAGAAAAAAAAGATAAAGAAAAACTAAACTAAAAAGTAAAGAGAGTTTTACATAGCACTGCTTATAGTCTTTGACTGCATGGACGCAGGAAGGATGGCGCCACATCAAGGGAGCGTTGGCATGGAAATGCATGCATGCCTTTGGAGAGTGGCTGAAGATGCTCTCCCTCTGACTGCTCCATGGCCTGCCTTCTGTTCCACGTTTCCTTTCATTCTACCCGTTCTCTTTCATTCTCTTTCATTCTACCTGTTCTCTTTCGTTCTACCTGTTCTCTTTCGTTCTACCTGTTGCCTCATCTGGAAGTCTTTAAGGTATCTCTCGTGCCCAACACTACTGGATCTGGATATATGGATGGATCCACAGAAAACGTGTACAGTGGATGAAAGACATTGACATTCACAGATCTTTGTGTGTCACCCCCACCCTCAGTGGCAGGAAGTGGATAAGGGCAGGTGACAGTGAGGAAGAAGAAGAAGAAGATTGTTGCAGGATGAATTGAGTGTTTACAGCGATATATTTGCGTAATTGTTTATTATTATTATTATTATTATTATTATTATCATTATTATTATTATTGTTTTGTTTGTTTTTTTCTGCCTGCATGTGCTAGCGCTTCATGAGGGAGTTGCAACGCAACTAGAGCACAAACCCCACAGACATAGTGCAAAGTTAGAGACCTCAGAAACAACCCTCTATCTCAGATATCAGATATGCATAAGCTCATCTCAACCAACGATGGAGGAAGAAGCAACAACGGCTCTATTGTGCTCTATCTTTATTTAAAGCAAACAAACAAAGATCTCAGAAATGTATTCCCCCATAATTTCTTTGGGCCATCTGTTGAAATCGTTGAATGGACTGAGGTACAACTACATACATGCTGATTTATTAATAATGATAATACCAATAATAATGATAATAGTATTGCGTTGGTACTCCTAAACAGTATGTACATGTATGCTCAGTGCTCAGCCATATGCATTGTCATAAGTGTAGGTCATAGTCTTACAAACATATTATCTTTTTTAGAAAAAAAGTCAAAATACAAAAACAAAGATATCCTAGATAGACAAATGAACACGGAGACAGACACGTGGTGTACTGAATCTTTTGGGTTGCTAGGTTACACAGGAGAATGTGTGTGTGTGTGTGTGTATGTGTGTGGTGGAGAGGGGAGTGCTGGCAGCGACCGTGCGTTTTTCTCTGCTCGTGTGCTGACAGTGTACGACAGTGTTTTTTTTGTGTGTGGTCACACACACACACACACACACACCAATAAACACACAGATGCTTGTGACCGTTTCCTGCTGTGTTGAATGTCCAGGCGGATGAATAAAGTTTACACTCATCAAACCTGCTATGTCTGTCCTCTCTCGTTTGACAGCTCTGTTTAAGGTGGTTACACATATCCATACACAGACAATCATGTTACTGTACTTTGAACTCTTCTGTTTCTGAACAGAATGAAACACCAACCTAGAGAGAGTTGCAAACATGTTGCAATCATGTGATCACCTCTCTTAACAAACATTGTTCAGATGCATTGATTCTTCATGATCATCCAGCATTCTGTTGAATTTACATCGGCAGTAGGTCTTCTGTGTAGCCTAAGTGCGTTACACAGGCCTGCTTTATCAGTTTAGTGAAAATATCATACCTGAAGTCTATCTGGTACTGAAGCACTAAGAAAAGATGATAGCAAGTAATGAAGCATGATTTCACAAACAATTACTTTTTGACGACTTTGGTGATCAAATTGCCATTTATCCAAGGAAGCGATGATTTGGTGCACCAAACCTAATCTATTGTGTGTCCTATTTAATAGTCTGATCTTTAATAGTCTGATATTGATTTACACAGGTCTTTCACAATTATTCACTGGAAAACTTTTGGGTCCACTTGGCCAGACATATTTTGAGCTGTGGCTAGGCCTGCTGAATCTGTCTCAGGGTTGTCTGGCCTGCAACACCACTGCATTGTGAAACACAATTGATTGTGGCAGTCATTCGTTATTTTTAGACGTCTGTGGTCAGCTGCAGAATTTCTGAAAACCATGGTTATTTATTAGTTGTCAGGGTCCAAACCATAACTTTGGGATACATTTATAGCTCTCTCATATTTGGCTGAGTGCACAGTGTAACTTCGCCTAATGCAAATGTGTCGCTTTGCAAAGACATGGGCAGGGCAGTAACCAACAATAAGACCGAATGGCCCCGTAGTTAAAACTTCCACAAAATGTTAGGAAACAATAATTGCACATAAGAAAGGAGTTTCGAAGAATCAATTGGCGTGCCAGTCCACCTTAAGTAGTTTCATTTCGCTAGGATGTGACGCTTTTGATAGAGAGAACGAGCGAGTGGAGAGAAAAGAGAGCGATCTGCCCCGCCCTGTTTGTGAAAGGGGACGGCAAAAGCTCGCTGAATCGAGGCGTTTTGCTCTGCGGGATAGGCTGGTCTGCTCTCGCCTGTCAAACGCCAGAACATCCTACCACCACGGCTGATGTTTCGCCACCCTCAGTGAAACTGTAGCGCTATTTAAACCGCCCATCGCCCCACAGTCACATTGTTGCTCATTCTGTGAAACTGTTCAAATTCGGGGGCGGACTTGAGTGAATAGTTTACTTGTAGAGCAGACATTTCAGACATTACATAAACTTAAACATGTCTGAAAATGTTAGATTTGTCAGTCCTTTTAACCGACCTCGTGCCTTGGCGGCAGCCGCTCCCGCTGGTAAAGCCAAACTAACGCATCCTGGAAAGGCAATTTTGGCAGGTAAGTTCCGTGATGTCTGCTTCCTCGTTTTGATATACGTGTTCTATAGCATGTGCGTATCTGAAAAGTAAACACCTCTTTTAAGGGCAGCGTTTGTGTAAGCCTGTGAACTTCTGAACATGCATCTGTCATCACGCCTGGTTCTCCCTAAAGTTGGTGTAGTCTAGTCTCTGCGACTGGCCTGTCAGCTCGCTTTTCGAGTATAGCTGGCTAATGATGAATCAGTTTGATGCGTGTAGCTCGTAGTTCGGTGGAAGTCAGCAGCCCAGTGGAACTCAGTTATGTAGAGGGGAAGAAGGATGCTGACGAATCTACAGCCTGTTACAGACACTATGTGAATATGCAGTCCGTAAAGATGTTAAGAAGATTCAGAATCAGATGAAACATCTTTCTTGGTTTTCTATAAGGTGCTTGCTCGCAAGATTATGAAGTCGTAGCCTTCTTAAAAAAACGTGTCAGCACTTGCAATTAAATGTACATAGACTATTAAAACTAACAATTAAAACTAAACCTCAAAAAATTTGGATTCTTTGCTTTGGATCAAGTGTGACAGACCTATAGATCTTTTTGGATGCTTTGGATCAAGTGTGACAGACCTATAGATCTATAGCCTGTTTTCTACTTCTAATCCCCTTCTAATAGCATGGTAATGATATTCCTTTGAACAAGTTTATATTTATGAGTTGACTTGTTATACCAGTTTGGGGAGCTTCTTTCTCGGCGTGACAGGCACCATATGCCACAGTACTGGCTAATTGCGAGTTTGCAACATTCCTTCGAGCTCACTTGGTTCCAGTAATTAGACAGTTCATGGACTGTAAGTAAGTGAAAAGGAAGCAAGTTTTCTTTTTCCTTTTAAAAAAAGAACTACATATAGCCACATTATGGCTATAGCCACTCTTAAATGCTACATCTCCCTCTCATACTCCCTTTTCTTTCCGGCAATCTCTCTGTCCCTCTCTTTCCATGTATGTTGTTAACCAGTAGTTACAACAGCCTAGGCTACCAATTACTCAGTTAAGCTAGCGGCTAGTATTAAGCATATACCCGTGGACAATCATAATACACATACACATACACGTTTACAATATGCAGACTCACACTTTTTCTCATAAACTATTACACACATACTAAACATCTGCAGCAGGTTTCAGTCCAGTGTCATAAAGCACCCCTCTCTCTCTTTCTCTCTCTCTCTCTCTCTCTCTCTCAATAACTGTTTTTGTTTTATATTCCACTTTCTCCTTCTTGTGTGTGTGTGTGTGTGTGTTTGTGTGTCAGAGTCTGCTCAAGGATGCGCACTGCACACGTCTGTCTAAATTTAAAAACTGAAATTACCTCTAGATTATGGCATTGTGTTGCTGAAAACAGACTGAGCGGTTGAGCTCCACTCTTTCATTTGAACATAGCTGGAGAGCCTCAGACTGCCCTGGCTGAATCTGTCCTCCATCCTGTTACACACTCTCTCACTGCACACACACACACATACACTCACACACACACACTACATGTGCTCTCACTAAACACATGGACACACACACACACACACACACACACACACGCGCACACAAAGACTCTTAATCTCTAAATTGCCACTGTCAGGCTGCAAACTACGTCCAGGTATTATGCTTTTTTGCCCCAGTGATAAGCTAAGTGCATTTTATGTAATGATATTACTAAGGGGCATGCACACACACACACACACACAAAGTGAATATCCTGCCTCTGCAGTCTGTTGTACTGTTAGTGTATGGTAGTGATCATTTTCACCTTCAAGCATTGTTTTAGGTGTTTTCCAAATGTTTAGATTTCTAAAGGCCAGATGATTTTAAATGTGTTTGAAGGTATACAGTATCTCTGACTCTGACTAGACAGGTGTATTCAGAGTCTGGAAAATGTCTCTCGGTGCACGGTGTCAACAAAAAGACACACACACACACACACACACACATTCACACATACTTCCTTTGAAACTCAAATTCCCCTTAAAGGAATGTAAGACTTTTTAAGTGAGATATGACTGTGTGTTTTCCAGTGCTAACCAATCATTAATGCTCCAGACCCTCTCATCTTCTACCCTGGCCTAACACTATCACTCACAGCTGAATGGATCAGACACCACCACAACAATACAACAATAAACAGGCTAATTATTGGTCAGCATGCATTTAACCTATTTTGACCAGTCTGTCAGGTCAATATGGCCAAACACACACACACACACACACACACACACACACACATGGAAACACACACCACACTCTCGCTTCACCACCATTTGGACCTCCCATCCTGTAGAGCATCTTTCTCTCATTCTATCTCTCTCCCTCCCTCTCTCTCTCTCTCTCTCTCTCTCTCTCTCTCTCTCTCTCTCTCCCCTCTCTCTCTCTCTCTCTCTCTCTCTCTCTCTCTCCCTCTCTCTCTCTCTCTCTCTCTCTCTCTCTCTCTCTCTCTCTCTCTCTCTCTCTATGTATCTTTGTCACTGTCTCCTCCTTTTCCACCAACCCCCCGTCTATCTGTCTGTCTGTCTGTCTCTTTTTTCTCTCTTCCCCTTCTTTTTCTACAGTCTCTCTCTTTCTCCCTCTCTCTCTATCAAAGTTACATTCAAATTAAAATGCATGACTGTTCATTTCACAATATTGCCACATATTCTGTCATTTTCTCTTTCTCTTTCTCTCTCTCTCTCTCTCTCTCTCTCTCTCTCTCTTTCTCTTTCTCTATCTGTCACACACACACACACACACACACACACACACACACACACACACACACACACACAGATTTCCATGCTTCCACAGGATATGTTTGGCAGTGGAGAGCTGGACTGAATGAGAGGTCTGTCTCCAATCTCATAATCGTAGAGTGCAAAGGTGGAGTTTAAATCTCTCACTCCCCCTTCTTTTCCCTCAAACATGCACATTCATGGTGACTCACATATTGCATTTAAATCTGTAAAACAGTAACATTGTAATATAATTGTAATATGCTTGTACTACACCTCTCTCTCTTTCTCGCTCTCTTTTTTCAGTGAACCCTCTCTCTGATTCCCTCTCTCCTGCTCTTTTTCTATTTCTCTCCCTGTCATGACTGAATGGCCCTGCAGGCTCCGGCCTCTAATGGACTTCTGAACTACACCTTCCACATTCCACATCCTTCGCCTGCCATGTGTGTGTGTGACGTGTGTGTGTGTGTGTGAGTGTGTGTGTGTGTGTGTGTGTGTGTGTGTGTGCGTGATGTGGTGATGTGACTGGTTGTACATATGTGTTTGTGCATGTATGAATAGACTATGCAACATCCAAGATGTTGTGTCTTATGACTTCACACACACACACACACACACACAGACTGCATGATGTAGTGTCCATGGCAGTATAACTTCATTGCTTTCTGTCTTGACTGTGGTCATCTTGAATTGACATCATCAGTTGTGTTACTAAATTTATAGATTCTTGGCAGACGCTTTTATCCAAAGCAACCCACAATACAAAACCCTATTTTGCAAGCAAAACGTACTAAAAAAGTACAAAAAAAAAATTAATATGCAAATGTGAATTTGTGTTAAATAGTAATAATATCTCTGTGCATCTCTGTGCTGGGCATGTGTAAATGAGATCTTTGCACAAATCTGCAGGAACTACTGCACATTAAACAAGGAACTCTATCTTGCTCGGTCTCTCCCTCCCTTCACACACACACACACACACAAACATATACTTAGAGTCCTCATTGAGATGAAAGGAATAATTAATCTATGGTGATGTTGTGTATTCAGTGTGTAGGGAGCGGTGCTCAGCACATGATAGGCTGCTTGCCTACCATACTCACTTCCAGAGGAAATGAAGACTTTTCAGAAAGAGACTGCAGCATGACCCCAGGCCTTCCCCACTGACTCTCTTCCTCTCCTCTCTTCTGCTCCCTTCATCCTCCCTATCACTTCTTTTCCTTTCTTCTCTTTTCTTCTCCCCCATCCTTAATTCTTCCCTTTTCTCCCAGCTGTAGTAAAATATTTTTTCTCTTCACTTCATTCCTCTCTTTTCTTCTTCCTTCCTTTCTCATGTTCTCATCTCTTTAATGTTCTTCTCCTTCATCCTCAACTCAGCTGTAGCCAAATATTATTTTTTCTTTTCTTTTCTCTTCTTTCCTTTTCTCTCTTCTCCTTTTTGCATCTGCTCTTTTCGCTCCTCTCTCTCTTTCTCCCCCCCTCTCTCCCTCTCTTTCCCTCTCTCTCTCTCCCTCTCTCTCTCTCTCTCTCTCTCTCTCTCTCCCTCTCTCTCTCTGTCTTGAACACCTCTTGGGTGCCAGCTGCTGCGTCTCCAATAAACTGAATAGACCCCTAAATCATTTTCGCATGGGTGTGTGTCTGTGTGTGTGTGTGTGTGTGTGTGTGTGTGTCTGTGTGTGTGTGTGTGTATGTATGCCTCTCTCTCTCTCTCTGTGTGTGTGTAAGTGGGTGTGAGTGTTTGTCTGCACTAATGTAGGAGATATTTGTTTCAGTCTGTTTAGATAAGGTGTGACTAACAATTAAGTGGCTTCGGACAATGAGCTCCAGAGCCCTACATTATATGACTCTCCCTCTCTCCAGACCAGACAGCTGTCACATACTGTACACTATGCTACACTACCATTACATTTGCTGACCTTTTGGGATGATCACAAATGATTGATTAATGGGGTTTACTAACTACAATTGAAGACACATTGTCCTGATAAATGAGATTAGATTTTGCAAAGCGCACTCTCTCTCTCTCTCTCTCACACACACACACACACACACACACACACACACACACACACACACGCACACACACACACACAACACACGACACACCAATACCTGTCACTGTATAAACCTTCTTGGACTTGATTTATGAATCAGTTGTTTGAAATTGGCCAACAGGCAAAGCACCCAGTTTTTCAGACAGATTTCATAGTAAGAAGTGCAGTGTGTGTGTGTGTGAGAGAGAGAGAGTTAGAGGGAGACTGTGTGTGTGTGAGAGAGAGAGAGAGAGAGTGAGTGAGTGAGTGAGTTAGAGGGAGACTGTGTGTGTGTATGTGCCTGTGTGTGTGTAATACATCTACCCTTAATGCACTTTTCTGTCTACTAGTCGTTGCTGTGTGAGAGGTCATTGATTCTCTTTAGCTGAAGGAATGGAACCAGGAGAGGTGGAGGGACTGATGAAAGAGTAGAGGAAAAATAAGGAAAATTAATGAAGGAAGAAGTGACTGTGTGTGACTGTTGTGTGTGTGTGTGTTTGTGCATGTGTGTAAGAGAGAGAGATGGACAGAGAGAGAGAAAGAGAGAGATGACAGGAAAAAAGAGAGAGTGGATGAAGTGATATGGGCAGCCATTCAATACATAGCACATTGCTTACCATAAAGCATTGCACTAAGTACTTAAGGATTAGCATGCCTTTGAATATGTGTGTGTGTGTGTGTGTGACACAAGAAGAGAGAGTGAAAACCACAGAGTGGTGGTGATTTCAGTCAGCTCTGTGTGTTTGGCATTAATGGTGGTGGGGTGAGGTGTCAGTGTAAGTGTAATGAAGCATGTGTGTGTGTGTGTGTGTATGTCTGTGTCTGTGTTTGTGTGTATATCTGTGTGGGTGTGTGTAAGTGTGCATGTGCATGGGTGGGTGTGTATGTTTGTGTGTGTGTGTGTATGTGTATGTATGTGTGTGTGTGTGTGTGTGTGTGGAGAAACTTGCTGAAACAGAAAGAAGGGAAAGAAAAGGACTAGAGAGAAGTAACTCTCCACACAAGCCAGAGAAACATCAAACACCACCTAGTTTATTAGAGTGCATAATACTTAACTGTGACGTGTGTGTGTGTTTGTGTGTGTGTGTGTGTGTGTTTGTGTGTGTATGTGTGTGTGTGTGTGTGTGTGTGCTGTAGGTGGCATTGCAGGTGGGATAGAGATCTGCATCACATTCCCCACAGAGTATGTGAAGACTCAGCTACAGCTGGATGAGAGGGCCAACCCGCCACGTTACAGAGGAATCGGTGAGTCATAAACACACTCACACACACACACACACACACACACACACACATACACACACACAAACCTCTCTGGACTTAATTATCTAATTAGTGTTCCATCAGCCATTCCAAGCGTCTGTCGTGTGCACACCTAATCGAATCCCACAACCCTAAAATCTCTCCTGAATATCTCTCCCTTCCTCTCTATCTGTCCAACTAGATCTCTCTTTCTTTCTCTGCTCTCCAACTACCTCTGTCCTTCTTTCTTGCTCTCCTCTCGCTCCTGTTGTCCTTCATTCTTCACCATCCTCATCCTCTCTTCTCTTTTTCTCCTCTCTTTCTCTCACTCCTCTGCTCTCCTTGGCCAAGGATCTGAGACGTTCTTCTAATGAGCCTTCTGTCACTGAGAGGAGGTTTATGTTTATTTTCTAACTGTGTATTTTGGATGCCAACAGGAGCTGGTTAATGATGTGTGTGTGTGTGTGTGTGTGTGTGTGTGTGTGTGTAGCTGAATATGAATGTGGCAAATTTGTCATTGCATTGCACCGATATATGGTAACATTGCTGTGATTGTTGAACGGGTGTCCTTTCATCGTTGCAGCACTTTTATGCTGTCGCTTTAACATTGTCATGTCATTTCTGTAATGGTTTCATGCCATTGTGGCATCGCCGTAACATTGTTCTGACGTTGCTGTAACGTTGCCTTGATGTTGTGTTGGCAGGGGACTGTGTGACACAGACGGTGAGGAGTCACGGGGTAACAGGGCTCTACAGAGGACTGAGCTCATTACTCTATGGGTCCATACCCAAATCAGCTGTTAGGTAAGTGCACACACACACACACACACACATACACACACTAACATGCACTTTCTCTCTCTCTCTCTCTCTCACACACCCACACTCACACACTCTCACCATCCTACGTGTATGCCATGTGTTACACACACACACACACACACACACACACACACACACACACACACACACACACACACACATTTTAATGGCCAGAATGTCTGATTGGACGCATTCACATTCAGACAGCTGACCTTCATTATGCAGTTCCTTTCACTCCTTTTACAAAAGCTGAACCCCTTCACACTCACAGGGTAAAAAACACTGAGGTACTCCAGGAGTGTGTGTGTGTGTGTTTGTGTGTGTGTATGTGTTTGTTTGTCTGTGACTGGAATGGTAAATAGAGTTGTTGGGCATTGAGATCAAAGGGACTATGGATGCTGTCAGTTTGAGTGGCAGCCGTGTGTATGTGCGTGTGTGTGTGCGTGTGTGTGTGTGAGCGAGAAAGTGAGAGAGAGAGAGTGTGAGAGAGAGGAGAGAGAACAAGAAATTATTGCCTTCGTGTATGTCTGTTTGAGTTTTTGTCTGGATGCGTACAAGTCTGCGTATGTGTGTGTGTGTGTGTGTGTGTGTGTGTGTGTGTGTCTAAACGGACAGGTTCACTGGTGCGTACCATGAGCTGTCAGTCAGTGTATGCCCTGTGGAACTTAGAGGAAATGAGACAGGGAACAGACTTCACATGCACACA
>JAIFZK010000047.1:752500-775000 GCA_027481765.1 Tenualosa thibaudeaui
CTCTGACCTGCATTGTATGTGTGTATGTATGTGTGTGCTTGTGTGTATGTGTGTGTGTGCATGTGTGTATGTGTGTGTGTGCGTGTGTGTGTGCATGTGTGTGTTGTAGGTTTGGTGTGTTTGAGTTCCTCAGTAATCAGATGCGTGATGAATCAGGGCGTCTGGACAGTGGGCGTGGCCTAATGTGTGGCCTGGGGGCGGGGGTCATGGAGGCGGTGCTGGTCGTGTGCCCCATGGAGACCATCAAGGTACGCTGGGGCGGGTCAAAGGTCATGGTCTGTCCACTCTAATCCTTTTCAGACATCTCTTATCCCATCTCCATTTCTGTTCAATTCAATTTCATTAATCTCTGTACAGTTCATGTAGCCTTGTCTATATTGTCTGTTTGCCTGCCTGAGGAGCGCTTTGATTTGCTTTTCTGCATTTATTTTATTTTTTATTTTCAATTATTGGGCTTGTTAATTTACGTACACACATCCAATATTTACCAATTTATTTGTGCTGTGTGTTTCTCCAGTCAGTCTTATTTATCAATTATTTATTATGTACATATGCCTTTCATTATTTACTCACAATTACTTGTTTACCTATTTATTTACTTCTATATTAATTCATTTATTGTGCTGCTGTGCCTCTCCAATCAGGCCCAGGAGAGACAGAAGAGGCCACAACAGGAGATGCAACAGAATAACAGAATCCATTGTGTTCTCATGTGTTTCTCCTCCTCTTCCCCAGGTTAAATTCATTCACGATCAGTCATCAGCCAACCCCAAGTACCGCGGCTTCTTCCACGGTGTGCGTGAGATCATCAGGACCCAGGGTAAACAGCGCCATAAAAACATCACCTCTTTGTCTCCCCCTGGTGGGCACCAGTGGTAGTGCACACCACCCTCCAGTTGGCTGCAAGTTGAACTGTAGTCCAGTGGGCTGGTGTCTTAGTCGTTCTTCTACATGTTTTCCCCCTGCTTCCCTGTTCCCACCTCAGCTGAGTGAAGCTGTTAGAGCTTCTCCTCACTAACTGAGCACTGCACAGTAGAGCACTTTGCTAATGAAGACCCTTACCGTACCGCTGCTGGGAATGAACAGACTTAATTAGCTGTGTTGAATCTGAGCGGAGTGTCATGCTCTCAACTGTAAGGCCTTTGTCTGAGGCAACAGTTCTAATGTCTGTCTAGCTTGATGAAATTGTTTTTTATGTAATTCCTGAGGTGTACAAGGCACAACTGTAGATAATTATCTGTCTACAATGTGCAACAGAAACAAAGCAGATCTGATTATGACAAAAAAAAAAATAGCAACTTCGTATGCATATGCAGTAGAGCTGATACACTCTAGCAACAGTATGAGATGCCTCTGACTGCCCCCAGAGGTCTGTTCAAGCTGAATAATGTCCAGATGTTTGGTTCGTGATGTTTGGCATTCCTCTGAGCGTCTGTGCCAGGGCCCAGAGCATTATCAGGTGTTACTATGGCTGCAGTTGCCATCTGGAGACACTGGGCAGCCGCTCAGCTGATCATGGTGGATGTGTGGCTCTGTGCCCTATCGTTGTCCTGGTTACTGGGTTACTGATTGGCCTTTCTCTCTCTCTCTGCCAGGTATCCGAGGGACATACCAAGGTCTCACGGCAACCGTCCTTAAGCAGGGCTCCAATCAGGCCATAAGGTTCTTTGTTATGACGTCACTCAAGAACTGGTACAAAGGTGTGTGTCTGTGTGTGAGTGAATGAAAGTGTGTGTGTGTGTGTGTGTGTGTGTGTGTGTGTGTGTCTGTCTGTCTGTATGAGGGAGTGTTTTAATTTTAGTGCTATGAGTGTTCTGAATCATCACTAAGTGGGAGACTCAATAAGTTGTGATTGATTTCTCTGTGGTGACCACTGCCCCCTTCTGGACTACCATAGAAATTACCTCTCTTGAACAGATGTATGCTGTAGCACAGGGCAGTTTGTAGAGACAAAGTTTTATGCCACTGAATCAGTTTTATATCAGAAAAGATTCATTCTTTTCCATGTCATCCCCATGTCTGTGTCCTACATGTAGCATATCTTTATACATTTTGTTTCCCAGGCAACGACCCAAACAAAGCCATTAATCCTGTGATAACCGGTACATTTGGGGCAATTGCTGGTGCCACCAGCGTGTTTGGGAACACACCTCTTGATGTGATCAAGACCAGGATGCAGGTATGAAATCATGAATCAATGTCAGCATATTTACATCAGATCTAACAGTTTTACAATGTTATCTGTGAATGTAAGTAGGAACTAATGTTTAGAAATGCTATGCATTTTGCATATCCTGGGTTCTATAGACCATTTCAAGAGAGCTCGATTAGCTTCCATTTCAACATTCTATGTTATCTTAGCAGAATAGTTTGGGAAGAAAATAGACCATTCAGGTATTGTTTTTGTTTTTTATCGTTGAAACAGTCTGTGCAGTTATATTAGGTTTGTTAGTTCATCACTGAGCATTCGTTCTGTTGGCCATATTGCTACACTGAGTGCTCCCCTGAGCACTGGATTAACTCTAATATCCTCTGAGTGCTGGATCTTTTTTCTAACTTTGTAATTTTGATGTTAATGTTGTTTCCCCACACAGGGCCTGGAAGCCCATAAGTACAAAAACACTCTGGACTGTGCTGTGAAAATCATGAGACAAGAGGGACCCGCAGCGTAAGTGTGTGTGTGTGTGTGTTTGTGTGAGTGTGTGTGTGTGTGTACATGTCTTTGTGTGAGCATATAATATGCCTGTGTGTGTCAGTGTGTGTGTCCGTGTGCATTTGTGTTGGTGTGTGTGTGTGTGTTGGTGTGTGTGTGTGTGTGTGCGTGTACTATGCTCTACAGAAAATGCTTCAATAACATTCCCTTTCTCTTCCCTCCCATGCCCCTGTGTGCTCTCTCTGATTAGTTTCTACAAGGGCACAGTTCCTCGGCTGGGTCGTGTGTGTCTAGACGTGGCCATCGTCTTCATCATCTACGAGGAGGTGGTCAAGGTCCTGAACAAAGTGTGGAAGACAGAGTGAGAACTGAGAGAGCGATAGAGAGAGAGAGAGAGAGTGATGAAGAGAGGATAGAAGAGACGTGTCATCCTGGTGATTCTGAAGGGATGTCATCACAGTGCCAAAAGATTCTAGAAGATTCACTGCCTCAACAATCGAGGAATGTCAGCGCTGTTGGCATAGAAGCCAACTGTCAACACCATGCTACAAATCACATGACATGACATCACATGACCCTCTCCTCATTGGGGCAGCGAGGAAATGTCCATTGGTCTATCCTCTTCAACTCATCTCTTAGTGCCTATTGGCCCTTTCTCTGTGTTGTGTATTTTTAAAGATATATGTGATTTTGGTCCTAATGGTGTTACTATGGTAATGTGAGGTCAGCTGTGTAGCTTGTACCATGTGTGCCTGATGGCGTACATGTAGCCTGCATGTTTATTTCACTTTTAGAAGACCATGCTAATCAACCTGAATCATTTTGAAAGCCTAGCAACGCACAGAGAAACTCATGAGTAGTGGCTTCTTCAGAGGTGATTGTAAAAAAGACAAACTAGCAGAGATAACATAAGAGAGAGAATATAATAGTGTATTTATTTACAATTCATAAATAGCAGATAACACAAAATAATTATTTCTTTTCCATTTTAAGATGTAAATCAATCTCTAACTTAAATCTTCTATTTAGTATTTAAGGTGACATGGTGGGGAAATGCTATTGAATTATCAGTGTATGTGTGCTGAAGATGAAATGAAAGTGTTTATCTGTCCTCAAGGCAAAGACAAATTACTTTGCTGCTTACGAGATACTTGGCAACAGCAGCAGACACATAGTCCTTATGCTATGTGAGGTTATACGTGTGTGTGCTTGTTTGGGGTTATTTGAATAGGTGTGTGTGTGTGTGTGTGTGTGTGTGTGTGTGTGTGTGTGTGTGTGTCTGACTGCAGGGTATTGCATTTCACTGAGGCGTTTGTCTTGAGTGTATTTTCCCTTGGTTGGGCTGCTGTTGTGGGGCTTTGGGGACAGGCGTGCCAAAGGCATCCTTATAGGAGCCTGAAGAAAAACACTTGTGATCCTTCTATATCCATGTGGGGGCCATTAATGACTTTAGTTCATTTTTTATGGGCTATTTTTAAAAACAGAAATGTAGTTTTTATTAAAGTAATTTTTGTATTTATTTTTTCAGTAATTCCTCACATTTTCCATATGTGCCTAATTTTTAAATTTGATTAAAACCCTAATTTATGTTAATCTATTTTAATCTACAATTTTTTGTTTATCACTTAAGTATTAACAGTGTGCATGTTTGTGTTGGGGGAATCTTGTGTTGGTGTTAATGACTGTGTATGCTGCAGTGTGCATGTTTGTGTTGGGGGAATCTTGTGTTGGTGTTAATGACTGTGTATGCTGCAGTATGCATGTTTGTGTTGGGGGAATCTTGTGTTGGTGTTAATGACTGTGTATGCTGCAGTGGAACCCTCTGTTGTTGATGTTAGAGCAGTACTTTGTTCAATCTGTCATCTCATGTAGTGTAACAGACCTTGTTTACGAGTCAACATCTCAACTACATGTACGTTACTCATCTTCGTAATATCAAAAGGGTAGTGTTATCTGATTTTACATGGATGCAATGGAGGAGAATGAAATTGTGTTAGGTGTGTGTGTGTGTGTGTGTGTGTGTGTGTGTGTGTTTTTGAGAGCGAGAGTGAGTGTGTGACCTTGCCTAGATGTGTCTTTGTCAAATTGTCCATACATAATATTTGTGCCACTGTTCTGTTGAGACATGAAAGAGTGATTTTATTTTCTTAAGTCATAATAAAATAACAGTGCACTACACTCAGTAGATATGCTTGAATCTTAATTTTCTCTCTCTCTCTTTCTCTCTCCTCATAATTTCTCTTTCTCTCTCTCTCTCTCTCTCTCTCTCTCTCTCTCTCTCTCTCTCTCTCTCCTCTATCTCCTCTATCTCTCTCTCTCTCTGTATATATGTCGCTTATACTCGGCTTGTTCCTGACCAACTAGAGTTTGGTCCAGGTGGCAGAATTACTGTCCTACACAGTTCTCCACTGCCCCACGATCACCCTAGCAGCAGACAGACAGTGAGAGTGTCCGCAATTAAAACGTTTTCAAAACGACCCGGTAGGGGTATAAATTATACCAACCTCACAAAAATAAAACCAGAAACAAAAAAACAATATAGCCATAAATCACAACTGAAATTTGGCTTATTAAATATTCAAAGACGACTTTAATAAATGACATGACATTGACATGAAATAAGTTCATCTAAATTATCATCACACACCGGCTTCTGCCAAAATGTAAATACACCTACACATCAAGGTAACCACACCCTTGATCTTGTTCTGACACAAGGAGTACAAATAGGACAACTTACAACCCTACCTCAACACTCTACACTAACTGACCACTTATTAACTTTAAAATGATGACTGATGGCTATGCCTTGCTGTAGCCCTCCCATAAAGGTGATGAAACAATATCAATCCAGTCAGTTTCACTAAGTATAATGAATTTATGCGTGTCTCTTTACCACACAAGTACTGTAGATTAATTGTAGTCTATAGATTATTCCAAAATCTTAACTGTTGACCCTCTCCTGTCTATTACCTGAAAGCGACACCAAAAGCCAGGATACAGGGGCTGAGTGAATGTAGTATGGACTCTGTAAAGGAGGGTCATTGTGTCAGAGATACTGTAGAAGGCCAGAATCCCTGCCTTGTAATCCACATAGATTCCTATTATGGGATTATGGACGACAGGACAACGCACCTCCTTGTTATTGTGCCGAAATAAGCAGTGGTATTTAAACACGTCCAAACACCAAGACTGATCGTTATATCCAAACCCACTTCCATTGTCTCCTCCTTTCCTGCTGATGCTCTTATAGGAAACTGCAATAGCAACACGACCCGTCCATTCCACCTCCCAGTAGGAGCGTCCACACATAGGCTCTTTGCACAGCACCTGACACCAACGATCAAATCTCTCAGGATGATCAGGATATGACTGGGCTATGATGAACAGGGAAACCATTTTGTTCTCCTCAGATAGTTGAAGGTGCTTGAAAGCTGTATTGGGATCCAGGGTCAACTTAGAGGAATCTGTAAAGTGCAACAGAAATAAAAAAAAATTTCAGGCACTAAGAGAGATTTTACTGCGATCACTTAATTGGCACTTTACGAATGTAAGTCTTTTATACTCACGGTGCAAGAAGTCTTCTCTTGTCTTTGGTGCTGAAGAAAGAGCTCCTGGAGGTAAAATTTAATGTTGCATTTTTTTCTTGAACATTTATGTACATATGAATTGATCTTGGTTAGAGTGCAGTGATTTAGATTGATTATTTCACCAACCTGTTTCAATACATGTGATTCCTTCCTTCAAGCTGAAATCATTGATTAGATCTCTGAGATCACAGACAACTGATTTTGTTTTCTCAAAGGGGTTTCCACTGGCATTGCTGATGGTCAGATCAGTACTTTCAGGATTTAAGTTGAGAGACTGGAAATTCTGTCAGATGAGCAAAAAGACTATTTTTTCATATTTAATAGATTTTATTTAATAATATAAAATATTTTTGTGGAGTGACCAATGAACAGTGCATGCTTTTTCTTTAAGTTACCTGGAGGAAATGGATGTGATCTTGTGTGTTTGAAAGATGGTCCAGCTCAGCATCTCTCCTCTTCAGCTCAGCAATCTCCTTTTCTAGTCTCTTCAGGAGTCCTTCAGCCTGACTCACCTCAGCCTTCTCCTGAGCTCTGATCAGCTCTTTCACCTCAGAACGCTTTCTCTCAATGGCGCGGATCACCTCAGTAAAGATCCTCTCACTGTCCTCCACTGCTGTCTGTGCAGAGCTCTGAACACAGTTTATGAAAGAGACAATGACAAAGACAATGACAATGAGCACTCCTTCATATCCAGTCCATCTTGCACTGGTTTCAAGATGGTTCAATTCTTTAAAGGACTGACTTTAAAGCACTGCTGCTTGTGTTGAAATCACAAAATGAGCCAGGACTTAATGACCCATCTGAAATGTTTCAGCAATACAATAATTTACTGACTATAAGCTGCACCATGTATAAACCTCAGGTTAGTGCTTTATGCAAACTAAAAAAACAAAACCATGTATTGACCTTACCCTTGACCTCACCCACATATTAACCTCAATTTACTAAGAATTACCTACTGAATCACAATCAGATCAGATCAAGTAGAATGATGAAAAGAATGTTCATATCCTTCACCCATGTATTCAACCTCATAAATTAAGAAATTTTGCAAAATCAATGTATTAACCTGGGAAAAACAAATTTCAGATGCTTTCTGGTAATGATTAACTTTTAATAAATGTCTCATAATCTTTCTTTTTACAGTCTGTGCGCTTTCACTTTCATGTTCATGATTTTATGCTTTTACTTGCTAGTATTTTATGAGCTCTTTTTTGTGCTTTCACTTTGTTTCATTTACTTTTTTTGTATAGCAAATTGATCTACCTTTGTGTACGCACTGCATAAATCAACCTGCCTTGCCTTGCCTTGCCTTGCCTTGCATTGCATTGCATTGCATTGGCAGTGGAGATTGTAGCTTAATTCAGCAACAGTTCTCCTTTAGTCAGTACTCACCCTGAGAGTCTCCAGTCTCTTCTGTGCTTCTGGCAACTTCTTCACTCTCATCTGTATCTCTTGCTTGATTTTCCTCTGGACTTCCCTCTGTTGATTCTGTTGATTCAGGTACCAGATATCAAACAAACAAGAACTGGAAAATCATGCAAATCATGTCAAATGTTCCAAATCATGCTCACAGTGATGTTATGTTGTGGACGCAGTGCTCAGGGTATAGTTTATGAAACATAGTGTTTACATTGTTTACATTTCATATGAATCAGCAGCTCTTCATGGTTCATGTAAGTTAACAATTTCTGTAAAGGATTTTTTTTAAACTTTACATCACTTTTTCAGTCTCTCTCACTGCTATCTGTATGGATTGGTCAGGACCAGAGTGCCCACTTGTTCAAGTTGTCCTTTATAAGCTGTCCAAAACGGTTATCCCTCCAGATGTCTAGATGTGTGCCCTCACTCACAGTTCACAGTTTTGCCTTCCTCAACTAATTTCTAGTCCAGTACACAAGTAAACCATAGAGTGCAGTACAATAAGTGAACCATGGTGCAAATTAACCAAAGTTTCTCATTTGTATATGTTTTGTTTTGTATTTTTAGATATGGATTTAAAAAAAAAAAAGATTGCTAATATTATTGCTAAATATTGATTCTGAACATTTTTATTAATCAGACTAATAGTGTTAAGACCTATGTCAACGTCCTTTATCATTGCACATTGTACCTTTTTACAGCACCATAGCCAACTGCCTAGATTATGTGATTACTGACCTCTGAGACTACAAGAACTAAACTTTTGAGTTGTTGAGTTGCACACGTGCTGTTCTGCATCCTCCCTGAGACAGCAGGTTCAGGAGTAATCCAATGTGAATCTGTTAATAGCCCTGTTGTTCAAGGTCACTGAATGCTGTCCGTAGAAAAAAAGAACTAGAAACTTTGATGCAGCAATAAACTGAATCCATTCTCGTTCAAAAAATGTTTTATTGATTCTTTATTTGTTGGATCGATCTTGTCTGCAGTATGTCCGCTGCTTACGCTATTTTCACGATGCAGGTAGCAGGTGGCTACCTCCCTGCCCGCATTTCACACAGACCCAGTGCTGCGTGTTTGGTAACAATGGTACATAGCTTGTTAGCATTAGTGTATTGCTAATTGAACCAATAACCATGTTTTTGTTTTTTTTGTCCGATCAGTGGCATGGTTAATGATGGGTCTGGTATTGAACCTGTGGTTACAATGTGTCTGGGATTAGACAGTGATAACCCTCTAGTCATTAGTTAAAGTGAAGTGTTAAGTACCTGTCTCTCCTCTGCTGCTGAGACCGTGTCGTGACTCTTGTGTTCTCCCAGCAAGCACTGGTAGCAAACGCCCTGCTGGTCTGTGCGGCAAAACACTTCCACCAGCTTGTGATGACGAGGGCAGATCATTTTCCTCAGGGACACTGAGGCCTCCACCAACGTGTGTCTCTTCCTCAAGAATAGTTCCTCATGGCGCCGGACATGAATCTCGCAGTAAGACACCAGACACTCCAGACAGGACTTCAGAGCTTTGAGTTTTTTCCCAGTGCAGACGTCACATTGAACATCCTCAGGTCCAGCATAGCAGTGGTCGGGAAGACAAGCTGTACTCTGACCCTCTGGGAATCTGAGTTTCTCCACCACCTCAACCAGAAGGATGTTTTTTCTGAGGTCAGGCTTGGCCCTGAAGTTCTGCCTGCACTGAGGGCAGCTGTAGACTCCTAAAGCTCTCTCGTAGCTCCAATGGTCTTTAATACAGCTCATACAATAGCTGTGCCCACAGGGGATGGTGACAGGATCTTTTAGTAGGTCCAGACAGACTGAGCACCTGAAGGATTCCTCTTGACTGGTGTCAGCCATTTTTGTCTCTCCCCTCTTTCTCTACTTCTGAGCACTGCTAAATGCCTAAATGAGCACGGAGTTACACTGCAACAGGCTTCTCAACCATAAAGATGGCAGATATAAAACTTCTGTTTACCTTTGGGGGAGTGGCTCTAAGCTTGAGGCTCATTAAGTGCCAAAGGTTACTATGTCTGTGTGCGTGTGTGTGTGTGAGAGAGAGAGAGAGAGAGAGAGAGATGGGAAAAGAAACAGTATGGCACGTAATGCATTTTAATACTAGTTCATACAAATGAATAACCATGTTGTGACAGCTGTGGCAGTCGGCCCTTTATTCAGTCACTCATTTAGATTTATTCAGTCTATTCATTTAATAGACACAATAGTGATGACTCATTTTTCTATTCATTGCACTGTTAGCTTTTAGATTAGGTGCAGCACAAAAGCAGCTGTACACAGTTTATCCAGAGGAACAGTAGCAGTCGCAGTAGTGCACATGCAAAGCCAAACATCACTTCACAGGGTCTACGTGCCATTTTCTAAAAAATGCTTTAAATGTGCCATGCGGCATTTTATGGGTTAAAATAACCTAAATGTATCTATTTAATCACTTAGTGTACTTAGGGTTAGTCTAAAGTCCAAAGTCTGTGTCTAAAAGTCCATATCTGTGTATAACAACCACATTTCATTTCTACATTTACACTTAGCAGACGCTTTTATCCAAAGCGACTTACAAGTCATCAACTATCAAGTGTTCAGGGCCAGTCTCCCCTAGAGCAACTTGGGGTTAAGTGCCTTGCTCAAGGGATTCGAACCCAAAACTTTTCAGGCTACTTGCACGCTAGCCAGGTTCCGTAACCACTACACTACCACTGCCCATTTGAAAACACAACAGAAGATAATTCTCACTGTTGCACAAACTCAACTGACGAGTTATGATGTGTCAGGCCAAAGTCAAATCCAAACCCAGGGTAGAGTGGCTGAGTGAATGTGGTCTGGACTCTGTACATGAGGGTCATTGTGTCAGAGATGCTGTAGAAGGTTAGAGTTCCTACTTTGTGATCCACATACACTCCTATTCTGGAGCTGGTCACTAGAGGGAGTTTAGTCTCTTTGTTATTATGCCAGAAAGAGGAGCTGGAGCTGGAGAGCCTCAGACTCCAGGACTGATCGTTGGACCCAAACCTGCAGTCATTGCCCCCTCCTTTCCTGCTGATGCTTTTGTATGACACGGCTATGTTAGCCCAATAGCCACTCCACTCTGCCTCCCAGTAACACTGGCCAGATACACCCTCTGTGCACAGCACCTGAAGCCACCCGTCAAATCGCCCGGGGTGATTGGGGTAACCCAAGGCCAAGTTACTGTCAGATACCATTGTTTTCTCTTTGGAGAGAAGGAGATTGTTGCGTACTGTGTCAGTGTCCAGGATGAATGGATGTGAATCTGATTAAAGACAAAAGCAAGAAAATGAAAGAATGTGGTGTAATTCCATAGGGACAATAAGGATAAAATAATTCATTTATTTCAGTTCATTCATCTTGAGGTAGAGGGCCCAATTTGGAAGGGGTCCTTGTCATTTTGCATTACATCACTGGTGTGTGCATATGTGTGCGTGTGTGTGTGTGTGTGTGTGTGTGGCGTCTGTGTTTGAGAGAGAGAAAGACAGCAGAGAGGGGGAAAGAAACAGATACTAACGTTTTAAGAACTCTTCTCTAGTTCGAAACTCAGGAAGCTGCACTGTGCAGATGCGTTTGACTGTGGGAAGACAAAGAGAGAAAGAAATTAATGTATCTCATTGTGCTGTAAATCCCATCATGAACTACTTACCTCCACTAAACTCTCATATAAAGGAGTTTTCAATCTAACCTAATTTGGTCTGTCACTGCTGCTTGACTGCAAAGCATAAGATAAGGCCCTTCACTCGGCCGCCATTTTGGAACGCCTTTGGGCAGCTATTTGGGATTAACTAGACCTGCTGAAACCCTCCTAATGACTGAAGCTGCTTGAGCTGACCTGCTCTGGACATCTCTGCCTTGTCCTCTGTCCACTTGTCATCCAGGCGTCGTTTAAGGGTGAACAGTGACTGTCCAACATCCCTGAACGAGTTTGAAATGTGTGGATTGACTTGGATAATGGCGTCCGTTCCAACAGGCTGATTCAGAAGGGGGAGATTCTGCAAAGTGGAGAGAGAAGGTCCACTATGTAAGTGCTGTTGAGGGCAATTGTTTGAGGTCTTATTTCGAGCAAGGCAGCAAACAACATTACACACACCTAGGCCATCTGCCTCTGTTTCAAGACTAAGACTTAGGCTACATTTAGTGCAATTAGGTTACATTTAGTGCACATACATTAAAAATATACATAAAATGTGTAACAGACTTGTAACAGAGAACTGATTGTTGTAGATACATTCACAGTGGGGTGGTGGTAGATTATAGTGTTCAGCAGCATAGAATATAGCATTTGAAGACGAAATATCAAGCTTACCCTTAAGAAATGGATGTTATCGTCTGTGTGTGAAAGCTGCTCCAGCTCAGCATCTCTCCTCTTCAGCTCAGCAATCTCCTGCTCCAGACGCTTCAGGAGTCCTTCAGCCCAACTCACCTCAGCCTTCTCCTGAGCTCTGATTAGCTCTGTCACCTCAGAGTGCCTTCTCTCAATGGAGAGAAGGAGATAGAGTAAACACCTGTCATTCTCAGCCACGGCTGCGTCTGCAAAGCGCTGTGGAACAGTGGAACAACAGACTTAAAACTGCTGGTTTATGTAAAGCTCAATGTATTGACATTGTATGTAGCTGTGCTCTCAGTAATAGAAGCAACATGCTTACTTTAAGAGTTTCCATGGCATTCTTCACTTCCTGAAATTCTTTCTCCCTCACTTGAAGTCTCTTCTTTGATTTCCTCTCTGTCTCACTCAGTAGGTTCTGAGGAGATACAAACTGTTACGTCACCAACAAAGCCTGACAGCAGGCTCTGTAGCTCCAACATGTTATAGGCCTACACATAAAATTTAATATAAATATGCTGTGAATGTGACTGGTGTAACTGTATTAATGATTGCAAACTCAGCCCTCTCTCACCTGTTTCACTGTCCTTTCTTCCTCTACTGGTACCGTTTCATGACCTCGATGTTCTTCCATTGTGCACAACAAACAAATAATTTGCCGGTCAGTGCGACAGAAAACCTCGAGAAGTTTGTTGTGACGACGACAAACCTTGTCCTGTAGTGGTGTCATTGCATCGACGACTTTATGCTTTCCACCTGGATTGAGCTCGTTGTGAAGTTGCAAGTGAGCTTCGCAGTACGAAGCCAAACACACCAGACATGACTTGACGGCTTTACTTTGTCTCCCGTCGCAAACGTCGCATTCTACTTCACCCGCTCCCGCGTAACGGTGACCGCTTGGACCGCTTTGTTTAGTTTCTCTTAGTTTTGCCATCATTTCAGCGATAAGAGTGTTTTTATTGAGTGCCGGCCTGGCAATGAAACTCGTCCGGCACTGGGGGCATTTTGCAGTATTACCTTGTTGCTCTCTCTGGTCAAAGTAGCATTTAATGCAGTCCGTACAGTAACTGTGTCCACATGGAATTGTCACGGGAACGTTGAGCAGTTCAAGACAAATTGGGCAGGAGAATGAATCCTGGTTTGAAAAGAAATCTGCCATGTTTCAACACTGTGCGGTTCGTCCTCCCTGGCACAACTGAGCAGTGCGCCAACTAGAAGGCAACGCCTGTTACTTTCGTTTTCCTTTAAATCGAAAGTAGATGTTTGCCTCTTTTTTTTAAACGCCAAACGTCACTTCTTATGGCCGGTTGTCTACTTATGTTCACTTCAACTAGGCCACAAATTTCAGTGTGCTGATCCCAGACGGAAGCCAGACGGCATTGCTGGGCATGCTACTATATGGCTGGTCATACTGTATATTGATTGTGACAGGAGGCATCTACTAATTTTTTATTGTATTGTCGCTCTGTAACCGCATGAGGGCGCCAGTCATTTATGACTACGCAGCACAGGACAAATGAGGCAAAGTTGCAACAGGTTCTATCATGAATAGCCTAACGAATATAGCCTCATAATGCACAGCAGTTTCATATATTGCAGCCAAGTTATATACAGCTGTAGGTAGGCTTAAGTTACTCCAAAATAAACACAAACCAACTGAATGCCTACAGTGACAACCCAACGGAGCATGGCCCTCTCAGAACAAGTCAAGAGAAAGTAATGGCATTATTGTTTGGGGTGGATGGGGTGTGTGACTGTCCACGCAGGGGTCACTGCAGCACCAGTTGTCCTTTTCGCTGTCAGCTTTGAATGGAGCGGATGACGGGGAGGGAAGGGGTGTCGCAGCCACACACTCACGGGCACTTGTCGCCAAATCTTGCTTTCTCACCGAACGCCAAAAGTCACGATCTCTGTGGCTTCAATGAAATCGCCGTGGCCCTAATTAGTTGAATAGGCTACACGAAGGTGCGATAATTACATCAGACATACCAAAAATACTTGCACAGCTTTTTGTAATTTTTATCACTGGTGGTTTCATTCTGAGACACGTGAATGACACCAGCTGGATTTATGGCCACGGTGCGATAGTAGGCACCAGCGTGTAATTACCGGGTAACGGGCGCTGAGTGAGTGAGGAGACAGGCTCACTGGCAACAGATGTGTGGACCTCGTCTTAATGACACCCCTGGGCTCTCCAAGGGGCGGTGTTGTTGGTTAGGGTGATACGAAAGCATGGGAGTGAGAAAGAGTTAGGAGAATAGAGAGGGGAATAGTGGAGAGAGGGAGCTAGAGAGAGAGACTACGCCTGTCGCTTACAGGAATAATCAGCGCCTCCTCGACTCACCAAAACCAGTTAACCAAAGTGCGCAACTTGTATGTTTTTTTCTGTCTTTCTACTCTGCGTGTCTTCAAAACGTTTTGAAGGGGATTGAAATCGACAGTTTTTTTCCACACTTTACGAAGTCCAATTTCTAGTGCGCAATTAGCGCACGGACGCAACATAACAAAGGGTAAAAGTTATTTTGAGTTAGACGGGACTTGCACCATGAAAGTGGACCGGTGTTGGTCGGGATGTTCCGGAATGGCCCTCTACGGACTTCTAGCTTTCCTGTTAGGAATGTCCGTCCAGGTCGCACAGGCAGGTTGCGGAGAGAGAGAGTCACCAAACTGTTGCAGTGGACGGAACAATGAATGTTTTGAGTACACGAAGCGAAAAACCGTGTGTTACTGTGACACATACTGCCAGAAAACCGGGGATTGCTGCGAGGACTACAAGAGCGTGTGTCAAATATCCGGTGAGTTTTTGCACCTGTTCCAACCTCCGACCATTTTCCTCTACAGGTAGCGCCGTACCGATTCGCCTTGGTTTGACATTCAAGTAGGCTACACTAAAAGACAAATCAGTTGTGTTTGTGTCAGTAAAAAAGTGAAAGTGAGTAAAACTGACATTTTAACAAACCTGTTTTAACAGGTGAACAAACCTAACAAACCTGTTAAAATGCCCTGAAAAGGTGGAAACGTTGCTACGCTTGAGTTCAGATTGTTGACTTTGATCTTTTTTGACTGTTTGGTAAAAGCAGCAGGCAGAATTTCACGCACGACGGATGTCCTAATTAAAACGAAAAGGAAAGTAGGCTCGCACTGTTGAACGCCAACATTGTTCTCTTGCTATGTGACACTGAGAGGGTGCGAGAAAGTGTGACATACCGCGTGTGGCAGAGGAACGACCGTGCGACCGTGACACAGACAAGAGTGTATTTATGAAAAGCTCTGTGATCTGTCTGCGGTTTGTTTGTTTGAACTCAGTAAAGTGCGCTTTGTTGTGTCTTCAAAGACGCACTGTTTGGTCTCATTAATCCCTCCTTTAGCCTCTAAAGTCTAATGAAGAATTTGTAAACATTACAGGCACACCACTGTTGTGAGCTAATCTTGATAAAGATGACATCCAGTGGATTATTTAGAATCAATTATTATTTCCATTAACTAATATGAAGGAGTGCTCCTACAAGACTGTATGTTATACTAGTCCTTTAGGGCAACATACTGATGCTTTACAAGTGATCACCACTGATGACATTACAATGTGTGAGGCTGCTACTCCTGACATTCCCCATAATGCCTGAGATTATTTCTAAGTGTCTACCTAAACAGGCAGGTATGTAAAACATTGCCCCAGCACAAGGAGACACTGGAATGAACCAGGGTGAGATCTCACTGCTGACCAATAGCGTACCTGCTACTTCAGGTGAGGATGGGGAGTTGTCATTATGGAGGAGCCTGTAGCCAAGACAGCCAGGGGGATGATGAAAATCAGGAAGAAATCTGCACTAACATGGGGCCCTCATATAACTCCAGGTCCTTAATCTTTGGTTATATCAAGAAGATTTAAAAAAAAAAATGTTAATGTTACAAAGGTTCTTAAGGCTCAAAGACATGTTACACAAAGGCTGCATGTGTAGAGTCATTGCTTAGACAGGGATGAACACAGATGTTCACAATAGTTCATTTCTGTGTTTTTTGTTTGTTTGTTTTTTGAAGAGGAACACAGTGAAATATCTTTAATGGATCTTTTGTATTGATTCTGGCCTCATAGTGAGTCTGGTGTACAAGATCATCTCTCATGTGCTTCTCATGTGCCTGAATGAGGTTATGATGTTATGTCTTCTGATAATTGGTATCAGTTTGGGTTGGATGGTTGGACAGTACTCACATGTGAAAGATGAGTTACACATGTGGACAGGCACACATGATATGAAGCATATGAAGTTATGTTCATGAGACGTGTTTGCACACACACACACACACACACACACACACACACACACACACACTTAGGCTGGCTGTGCTGATGTGATGTGATGGGTGAAAAATGTGAGTGTCCACAGCTGATGTCTGATGGTTTTATTAGAGGAGACAGCAGAGAGGAGCTCGTCCTAATCTTCATCATCATGCCACTCCTGGTCCAACTCTTTCTTCTACTCTTTCACTTTCTTTCAGCCTTTCTCTCTTTCTTTTCCTTCTGTGTATCTTCCACTATCGTTTCTTTTGCCCACACTTTCTTATCCTATCATTTTATTTCTCTCTTCCTCAAACACAAATATTCTCAAGCACACACACACACACACACACACACACACACATACAAACACACACACACACATACACACACACACACACACACTCTAGCACATGCACACTAACACTCAATTCAGCCCAATTTAATTCAAACGGCTCAGACAGGCTTTGTTGCCATGCCAAAGTTGTTCTTGTTCTATGCAAGCAGAGGAAAATCACCACAGACAACTATCTCTGCTATATCTTCCTTCATCGTCTCTCGCTCTCTCTTCCTCTCTCCCTCTCTCTCTTCCTCTCTCCCTTTCTCTCTCTCTCTCTTCCTCTCTCCCTCTCTCCCTTTCTCTCTCTGCCTCTGGAATAATGACCACTACTCTTTTAACATTAAAAGGAGACAGAAATTATGGAATATTTTAAAACTGCCAACCCCCTTTCAAATTTGTCTCTCTCAACACAAATACTCTGTCCACCTCTCAAACACACACACACACACTCACACACACACACACACACGCACACAGCCAAACACATACACAAGTTTACTCTTTGTTTAGTTTTTGTAATGTCCAGTGTTTCACCTGCGTAAATAGTGACGGCATTCTAAAAGCAGCCATACTACTCCTGGTCTGAAAGAGGGACTTTGGAATGGGAGTGTGTGTGAATGTGTGTCTAAGTGTGTGTGTATGTTTGTGTGTGTGTTTTCACAAATTGTCACGGTGTGTGTGTGTGTGTGTGTGTGTGTGTTGGGGGGGTACGATGACATCACAGACATAGGAAGTTATGACAGAGACAAGATGATTGGTCAGGGGAGTTAAGCATGTTTTGTGTAACTGACTTATTCACTCAGACCATTTCTGGGGAATATCAACATCATTTTACCCCCAACACACACACACACACACACACACACACAGCAGCCTAGCCTGGGTCTAGATTGTTCCCATCTGTGTTTTAGAGATTTTTCAGATTATGGCACCTTGCCTTCTCAGACCCATTCCTCTCATGCCTCCAGTCAAACAGTCAAAGTGTCACGTCCCTTCTGATTCATTGTTCATAACATACACACACCAGCCCAAGAGGGTGCACACATACACACACACACATACACACACACACACACACACACACACACATACACACTCATTATACATGCATACATTATCTATCTATTGGCAATGAATTTGTATGTCACAAAAAAGTTGGAACTACCATCTAATATTCACATGATCATATGTAGGGCTTTGCTCTGAATGAATGACTGAGTGTGTGTGTGTGTGTGTGTGTGTGTGGTGTATGTTCATATCAGGTCTAGTGCATGTGTACCTTTAATTATGTGTGGAAAGAGAGAAAGAGAGAGAGGTGAATAAGTGAAAGAAGGATTGAGAGAGAGAGAAGAGAGAAAGAGAGAGAAGAAGAGGAGAGAGAGAGAGGCCCTGTGCTTCTGGAAAGGTTATCTCATTGAGGACAAAAATCCAAACATAGAGACATCCCTGACTAAACACACGAGTACAGTGCACAAGACAGAACACACAGAGAGAGAGAGAGTGAGAGAGAGAGAGTGTGTTCCCATCACATGCTGAGGAGGTTTCAGATAGAGAAATTATGGGAAAGACAGCAAAAGAAAGGGAGAAAGAAAAACAGATTTTTTTTTGTCTTTTCATCAAAAAGTGGTTATGTGATAAATTTAGTCTGAATTTTATTTTCCCAGATCTATTTTTATCTCTCTGTTGATATAATACTGACTAATCTCCTCCACAGCCTCACGTGTTCACTCTTTCACTCTTATTCTTTCTCTCTATCTCTTTCTCTCTCTGTCTTTCTTTCTCTTTCACTCTCAATCTTATATTCTTTCTTTCTCTCTCTGTCTTTCTTTCTCTCTCTCTTTCATTCTCACCACTCTATTCCCAGGTTTCTCCTCTTCAGATCTCCGCTCTCTCACTCAGTGTTTTTTGACACAAATGATTTAGTGTGTTTAGTCTGTGTTCATAGAATTCTGACTTGTACTGATTACTGATTGTAATAAATGTTTTAGAAATAAAAATATATCATTCTCCCTCTTCTTTTCAACTTTTTCTCCCCATCATCTCTCTATCTGTCTGTATGTCTGTCACTCTCTCTATCTATCTATCTCTCTCTCCCTCTATCTCTATCTCTTTCTGCTGTTCCACTTTGTCACACACTTCTTGGTTGACCTGTCTTAGCTGTAGAGTCAGCTGTGCTTCAGTCTCTGTCTCTGACTCTTTTTTCACTGTCCTCTAACATAAACACTGAGCTCACAAGTCTCATCTCTCTAATCTACCTTTTTCCTTCCCTTAGTAAAGTCTCTTCTTCACAGTTCCTCTCTCTTCATCTCTTAACTCCCTCCATACCTCTTTTCTCACATAAACACCCATCTCTCACTCATCACTTGCTCTCTCCTTCTTTCTCTCCCTCCCTCTTCTCACTCCTCTATCTTTCTGATCTCTCATCCCTCTATTTCTCTCCTCCCTCTCACTTTATGTCTATTTCCCTCTTCTCCTCTTTTCCTTCCCTCTTCCTTTCTTCTCTTTTCCTAGAGCTCCAGTAACCACAGATCTCACACAAGTCTCTCTTCACTTCTCTCTGCTTCCTTCTCTCGTTCCCTCTTTTCTCTTTCTCCACCTCTTTTTCTCTTTCCCTCTATCTTGGCTATGGCACACACACACACACACACACACACACACACACACACACACTCACAAATGCACACATTCTTGGTGTCTACCGTCTGGGCAAGATGGATGTCCAGAAGTTCCTTCTATGCTTCCATTAAAATCTCCCCCAGCCAGAGTTGTCTTTAAAAAGTGTTTACCTTTCTATCGTGGGAGCGCAGGTCATGGAATGTATCTGAGCATGTCACATTGACCTGCTATGTAAACCATTAGTAGTTAGTGTTTGCTAAACCTAAAGGTAAAGACATAGACAGTTACAACAGCCTTAAGCGCCTGCCATGGATATAACAACAAAAGAGAAGGAAGGAGAGAGAGAGAGGAAGAGGAAAGGACAGAGAGAGACAGAGGGATGAGGAGGGGTAATGATGGACGGAGGGAAGGAGACGTACTTTTGATCTACCCTCTGATCTTTAGGGATTAACCGAGGTGGCAGGTGGTCAGAGAAAGTGAGAGAAAGATGGATGTGCAAAAATGAATGTGTGTGTGTGAATGTGTGTGTATGTCTGTGTGTGTGTGTATGTATGTGTGTGAGATAGATAGAGAGAGAGGGGGGGGCAGTAAGGGTGTCAGGTCTTAGAGGGTTGCAGAGGCCTTATTTGGCCTTGTGGTAGCATAGGTTTAGCACAGAATGTGGACTAGTTTAAATACAGAAGCAAGGGAGTAGGAGGTCCAGTTGTTTTCTCAGCCTGATAGAATGTGCTGAAATGTTCTTCTACATCTGACCTCTGCCCCCCTGCTTTCTGGCCTCTCTATATCAGCATCAAAGGCTTCTATTAGCTAAACCATGTCCAAGAAGACACATGTTCTCATGAAATCCTATTGGTTGAGCTAATGTCGGTCTTCAGTTGGGTTACTTCAGACCCCCAACTTTTCCACGTAAAGTAATCTGTCTAGATCTCTCTGTCTGTCTCTGTTTCTCTATAAAGTCTTTCTGAACAGACATATGGAGCCACTCAAACTGAGTGCTGTGGGTAAACATCAGTACTAAATCTAACTATAAAAGCTTTAAAAATCCTTGGCTCCTCCATCTCTCCTAGCGTGCTCCACTTGCATCCACTCCCACAGATATGCCCTCAAGCACTGGGAAAAAGTGTGTGTGTCTGTGTGTGTGTGTACGCATAAGTCTTGCAAGTGTGTAGGACACGACTTGTTGTTTTTGTCAGGAAGAAAACATCCCACCCTACTCTCTGTGAACCCTGTTCCCATGACAACGCCCCCTCATGTCCTCACTCCCTGGTGTTCGGTGTCCCTCCATCTCAACAGAGCCCAGCGAGGAAAACCCTCCACACCCTCCACACTGCGCTCTCTTCTGTTCACTCTGCACTTAATGTATTACTTATGGGCCAATAAACGTAGTTAATTGGCCCAAAATTAGTTACAAAGGCAAAGAAGAAGAAGTCCTTGCAGCATTTTCACTGTTTATATATATTATATTCATGAAATCCTCATCACATTAGGTCATTTTTTTGGAGATGCCATGTATGTACCACCTTCAGGTAAATGGTTTCCCCATGTTATCCATGCACTCTATTCACTAACCTGTACGACTAGTCACTACTCTACTCACTAGTGACTCAGGCTAGTGACTAGGCCCCAATCATCCGTTTCCCAGCGGGCTGGATGTCAGGCTCAGTAGTTTATCCAGAGAGAGGAGAGGAGAGGAGAGGAGAGGAGGGCCCACTGGGTTAGAGGCAGTGCCAGCACCAGTGGTAGTCTTCTGGCTTGAAGAAGCACAGGGCGCTAACCTGCCATTGGGCTGAAGTCCCTGCTAGCAAGACTCAAGTGGCTCTGCGTAGTGTGTGTGTGTGTGTTTGTGTGTGTGTGGCAGTGCTGAATAGGTGTGGATGCCTGTGTGTATGTGTGTGTATGTGCGTGTGTCTATGCCAGTGTTGTGCGTGTGTGTGTATATATATATATATATATATATATATATACAAGTGTTGAATGAGTGCTTATGTGTGTGTGTGTGTTTGGGAGGATTGTGTGTGTGTGTGTGTGTGTGTGTGTATATACCACTGTTGAATGGGTGTGTATGTGTGCGTGTGTGTGTGCGTGTATGTGTATGTGTATATACCACTGTTGAATGGGTGTGTATGTGTGCATGTGTGTGAGCGTGTGTGTGTGTGTGTGTGTATATACCACTGTTGAATGGGTGTGTATGTGTGCATATGTGTGTGTGTGTGTGTATATATATCACTGTTGAATGGGTGTGTATGTGTGCATATGTGTGTGTATATACCACTGTTGAATGGGTGTGTATGTGTGCGTGTGTGTGTGTGCATGTGTATGTCTGTGTGTATATACCACTTTTGAATGGGTGTGCGTGTGTATATACCACTCTTGAATGGGTGTGTATGCGTGTGTGTGTGTGTGTCCAGTGCTCACGTTGCTGTAGTATAGTCCAGAAGATGAGTGTGGATGTCTGCTATTTGTCAGCTCATCTTCAGTCCTGAGAGGAGGACAGTTAAGTGCTGACACAACGCAGAGGAAACACTCCTCCCTCATATCACACACTTTATCCCTCTCTCCTACTCCCCCTTTCCATCACTCTCTCTCTTTCACTCTCCCTCTCTCCTACTCCCTCTTTCACTCTTCGTCTGTCCTCTCACTCTCTATCCATCTTTCTCTCTCCTTCGCTCTCTGTCCCTCTTTTTTTCTCTCTCTGCACCTCCATATTCTTACTCCAATCAGTTTAATTCTTGTGTTGGGTTGTAGTTGGTGTGGTTGTAGTTGGTGTGGTTGTTGTTGGTGTGGTTGTAGTTGGTGTGGTTGTTGTTGGTGTGGTTGTAGTTGGTGTGGTTGTTGTTGGTGTGGTTGTAGTTGGTGTGGTTGTGTTGTTGTGTTGTGCTGTGTTGTGTCGCATTGTGTTGTGTTGTGTCGCATTGTGTTGTGTTGTGTCGCAATGTGTTGTGTTGTGTTGTGTTGTGTTGTGTCGTGTTGTGTTGTGTTGTGTTGTGTTGTGTCGTGTTGTGTTGTGTTGTGTTGTGTTGTGTTGTGTTGTGTTGTGTTGTGTTGTGTTGTGTTGTGTTGTGTTGTGTTGTGTTGTGTCGTGTTGTGTTGCGTCAGCTGAATGTCTGGATGGGACTGTATAATGTCAAAGCTTCTCCACTCTCATGGAGGTTAGGAGCAGGTGGAAAACATCTGACTAGTTTCTACACACACAAACACACACACACACACATATATAAACATACAAGAGACATAAAAAAGCCTGTCTATGTGTGTGTGTGTGTGTGTGTGTGTG
>JAIFZK010000047.1:780000-830000 GCA_027481765.1 Tenualosa thibaudeaui
AGTGCCTGTGTGTGTATTGCTGCCTGTGAACAGAGCGAGAATAAAGTGTGTGTTGCATGGCAAATTGACAAAATCCTTTGTGAAATCAGTCACCAGGTGTTTTTGTGTATGTGTGAGTGCTGGAAATATGATCCTTCTCTTTTTCTCTAATCCCATTTTATCCCATACTCCCTCTCTCTCTCTCTTTGTCCCTCTCTCTCTCCCTCACTCTCTCACTCTATCGTTCATTCCTCTCTTCACTGGTAGAAAAGACTGAATCCTTACCTTCTATTTCCTTTCTCCTTTTGCACAATATGAAAATTTAGGGTAGATTAGACTGGATTAGGGTAGATTATGGTAGATTGAAGTAGATTAGCTGACTACAGCGAATAGCATAGAGTCCACCAGCCTTTGCCAATTGAATTTAAAATCAAAAGATGCTTTATTGGCTTTACAGATTTGTACTAGCATCACTAAAGAGGTCAGTACACACAGGCTAAGAAATCAGAACAGAACCAATATATTCATGCATATACAACAATGATATAATGAGCTGATAAACAAAGTGATATATGGATGAGCTGATAAACAAAGTGATATATGCATGAGCTGATAAACAACGTGATATATGCATGAGCTGATAAACAAAGTGATATATGCGTGAACTGATAAACAAGTCGTGACGGATTGTACTGCATGTTTCCAAATGACAGAATCAGAAGTATTCTTTCCTTCATTTGTCATCTGAGAGACACTTGTTCACTGTTTCCCATAGTCTCAATAGGAAAATCAGTTTATTTCTATGTAATCCTCTTGACAAGACGACAAATAAACCTGTTTAACAAATTTCCTTGGTTTCCATTCTCCTCTTAATCTGAATCCAGCCTGACTGACTTAGAGAGGTTTGTTCTCCTACAATTGGCTCTAATTGTACTGAGGCCTCAGACAAACTTACACTGCACTTTGTGCGTGTGTGAATGTGTGTGTGTGTGTCTTTAAATGTAATTCTTACTACCTTATGGCATGAGTGATCACTGCTTATAAGGAAGTCATTAAGCCCCACACAGGAAATCCCAAAACAAACAGAAGCATGCGTGCCAACACACACACACACATACACACACACACACACACAAACACACACTTGACACCAAAATGATGTGTCTCATTAAGATATATATTCAAAACAAATAGAAGGTGCTATAAAATACAACAGAACACAAACATACAGGAATGTTGGTCATATTTTGTTCAAGTAATGCTTTGTGTGTGTGTGTGTGTGTGTGTGTGTGTGTGTGTGTGTGCGTGTGCGTTTGTCTGTATGTGCTTTGTAAATATGTATATGTAACTGTGGCTATGGCTATGGCTATAAATGACCATTGTGTGTGTGTGTGTGAGAGAGAGAGGGAGAGAGAGAGAGAGAAAGGTGTGTGTGTGTGTGTGTGTTTGTCTGTATGTGCTTTGTAAATATGTATATGTAACTGTGGATATGGCTATGGCTATAAATGACCATTGTGTGTGTGTGAGAGAGAGAGAGAGAGAGAGAAAGAGAGGGTGTGTGTGTGTGTGTGTGTGGCAGGGATGTAGCCTGACCCCTGTAGCACTGGGAAAAGGGTGGGTGAGTTACGCTTCAGAGCGGGGCAAGATTACCGGCGCTTTCCAGCCACAATCACCCTCTCCAGCTGCCTGCGTTGGCATGACAACAGACGTTTCCCCTCTTTGTGGCAGTGATAAACATGGTGTGGTTGTTTTAGTGGGTTTGCTGTGGCTGGACACAGAGATTGCCTGTACAATTTACTGTCTAGCTGTAAACTTCAAAGAATTATGTCTCTGTACAGTACATACACACACACACACACACACACACACACACACAGAGAAAGAGTCGCTCTCTTATGTACACAGACAGACAGACAGTAAAAAAGACGCACGCGCACACACAGTCTCTCTTACTCTAGTGTACAACAAAAAGACACACACACACACACACACAGAAAGAGTCGCTCTCTTATGTACACAGACAGACAGACAGAAAAAAAGATGCACACGCACACACACAGAAAGAGTCGCTCTCTTATGTACACAGACAGACAGACAGAAAAAAAGATGCACACGCACACACAGTCTCTCTTACTCTAGTGTACAATAAAAAGACACACACACACACACACACACACACACACACACTGTCTCTCTCATGTACAGAAAGACACCCACCTCCCTATACACACACACACACACACACACACACACTGTCTCGTCTCATGTACAGAAAGACATCCACCTCTATATACATACACACACACACAAACACAGACCTGGCCCACTCAATCACCTTACTGTACTTACACTCTTGGTCTGTAAACAAAACACTTAGATGAATTGTAGTCAGCATAAGGATGGATTATTGCCATCCTGTGGAGATGTGATGTATAGTGCCATGTATATATACACAATACTCTTTCATCTACTCTACTTTATTTTTGTTTTTGTGTAGCACATTGAACTACCTTTGTGTATGAAATGCGCTAGATAACTTGCCTTGCCTCTCCTTTTCTTGCCTTGCCTTGCCTTCCTTTGCCTTGCCTTGCCTTTTCTTGCCTTGTCTTTTCCACTTCCTCCTTCCTCATCTCTTCACCTCTCCCTTTCTCCACCTCACAATATTCCTCTTTTCCTCTCATCACTCTCACTCTCTTTCTGTTTTCTTCTCCCTTTGTTTCTTTCTTTTGTTCCTCTTTCTCTCACACACATGTATTTGCTCACGCAGTGGCTCTATGGTGGTGGTAGTGTAGTGGTTAAGGAACCTGGCTAGCGTGCCTGAAAACTTGTGGGTTCAAACCCAGCTGCCACCATTGTGCCCTTGAGCAAGGCACTTAACCCTAAGTTGTTCTAGGGGAGACTGGCCCTGAACACTTGATAGTTGACGAGTTGTAAGTTGCTTTGGATAAAAGCGTCTGCTAAATGTCTATGGATTGGTTGTATACTATTAATAAAAAAGTAATAATCAAACTTGTCCTCTTCTTCTTCCTCTTTGTACCACCCTTCTATCTCTCTCTTTCTCTCATTTCTTTCCCCAGCTATTGTGTGTACATGCGTGTGAAGCGGGCCAGTCTGGTGTGTATGCAGAGAATATGGACTGCCCAGCTGGTGCAGGAGCGTTCCGTGTGTGTCGAGTGTCAGAGTGATGCCATGGCGACAGACAACCGCTGTGCTGGCGATGGGTTAGAGGGCAACAAGTGAGTTTTTAGACACACACACATGCAAACATAAACTCACATGCGCTCTCTCACACACAATGCTACATGAATGGTTGGTTTATTTAATTATACTGTCCTCAAACTTTGCCAGATGTTACAAATGGTCCTCTAGTAGTCTCTGGTTGGCTTTTGTGAGCTTTACCTCTGTTGTTTCATCTCATTCTAGAACTTTCTGGACTGCTGCGTCCGCACCTGGTTGCCATGGTTCCTGGGTGAGGGAATCGTCGATTGAGAAATGCCACTGCCCTCCACACTCTGTGCTCTTTGTCTGAACAGAAATCCCACCCAATTCCCACCCACCCCTTCCATCTTACATGAAGAGACATGGTACTGCCACAAGACTCCCCATTAACCAATAATACTTCAGCCAGAAACATGGGGAGCCAACCATTTGAAGACCCAAAGATCCAAAGAAAAATGTATCTCTTGTTAAGTCTCTCAATTCACTTCTATTATGCTCCAACCACAAGTATTGTAACACTTTTTATAAACAAAGTATTTAGAATCACATTCTGTCAGAACACAAAAACAATCCAATTTCATTTCCTGCCCCAGACCCCTGCTATCTACCTCCTATGATTCTGTCTATGATTTGCCTTTAAATATGTCATGTTCAGTTATTATACAATGATGACAATTTTGTTGCTTTATAGATCCACTCTTTGTGTATCTGAATACTGTATGTCATGTTATGTATTTGAGTATGAGTGTTTCATGTCTTGGTGCCTGTTTGGCATGTGTCTGTATGGATGCAGTATGTGGCAACATTTGACTGTATGTGACTTCTGCACTTGACTTTTAGGTTTCTGTGGGAACTCAGTGCATATGAGATTGAGATTGTCAGAAGCATCAGGCTGCATATATACTCCAACTAGTATCCTGTAATTAAAGGAAACATTATGCATGTGCGTACATACAGGATATGTGAATGCATTTAGGCTGTAACACTGTAAAATGATTATGTCTGTTGCTCTCTGTGCATAGTCGTTCATACATGTTATATATGTATGTATGTATGTATGTATGTTTGCCATGGGTATTGAATGATTTCTTATGATGTATGATACCAAAATCCAAACTCATTTTAAAGAACTCAGTACATTCAGTGTATGTGAGTCCAGGTGAGGTTGCAGGATCTGAAGATAAACAGGACCTGAATAGGGTATGAGCCTGATCACCACCAACTCTGGCCAGGTTAAAAGTACAACCATTTACCTGGCTGCAGTTTGCTCCTGTTAGCAAGCGATGATTGCCAATATTTAGACTGCTAGACATCTCCTCATGGATTTTGTTGTCTTACTGGAATCAGTGAAAGCCATGTAGAAACACAAAAATATTATGGGATACACATTATGCGAGCACGCACACACACACATACACACACAAATTTGTTGATTAGAAAGCTTTGAGTATATGTTGGTTTGTACACAAAGGCATTGTTCAGAATTAGATCTGAACAGGTTTAAAAGTATGATGTCACTTATAATGTTATTCCTCAATAAACAAATATGCTGTTACACTATAAATTAACTGTCCTGCTATTTCCTTTCACTTGCCACATATTTCCAACACGTGTTCCACTTTTGATCCATTAAATCCGTCTGACCTTATAGATGCAGATTTCAACATGTGAAGCTCAAGTTCACTTTCACAAGATGCTAAGATGGTTCAAAATAGCTAAAAACAGCAAAATCATCTTTGATGACCAACAGACACATATACAGACAGACAGATAACCAAACACACAGACACATACATTCATAAAGCACATTGCTTTTCCATGCAATGAAAGTGAGAGAAAGAGAGCCAAAGGAATGGGTTCTAATGAAGGTGTAACAAATGGGTGCTCAGAGTCTGAATTAAAGCACCCCACTAACTAAGCACATGCAAGGGAACAGGAAACAGATGAAGAGACTTGGACAAAGCAGTAATTAGCAGTAAAAGCAGTAATTAAATGTCTATGGGAGTTTGGTGAAGATTTATCTCTGCACCCACTGTGTGTGTGTGTGTGTGTGTGTGTGTGTGTCAACCAACCCACTGTCCCATGTGGAGGCTGCCATCTCCCAAGCCCACCAATTACCTGCAGTTTGCTCTGCTCCAGGTATGTCCACCAAAGCACCCATTTCAGGGGTCCCAAGCAGTCATTACAGCTGCCAGAGAGGCCCTGATTTTCCCACAGATACTCACACACACACACACACACACACACACACACACACAAAAACAGGCTCATGTGTAGGTGTGCTTGCACAAGTGCACACACACACACACACATACACGCAGGCTTATGTATAAGTGCGGGCACATGCACACACACACACACACACAGACACACATGTACAGCACATACATGAAGCAACCCTTCAACATGTGTTTTGTGGAATTCTTCACATTCCCTGTGTGTTCCCTGAACAACTCCTGTTAGGCAAGTGGGAGTAAGAGCGAACACGGCCAGACGTTAGGATCTCATTTTGCTCTTCTGACACACTACTTCTTTAGCGGTGGTATTTGTTTGTGTCAGCCACAGCCACAGTTACATTTAAGTTCCCAGATGATCAAGAGGCTGGCAGTCCCCTTCTCCAGCGGTAGACCGCCAGCCCCCTGCGACGCTCTGAAAACATGCAAAAAATGGCTGAATTCCAACCATCAAAGACAGACCTACGTGACTACCTACCTCAAAGACAGACCTACCTTCTACCTACCCCAAAGACAGGCCTACCTGGCTACCTACCTCAAAGACAGACCTACCTGACTACCTACCTCAAAGACAGACCTACCTGGCTACCTACCTCAAAGATAGACCTATCTGGCTACCTACCTCAAAGATAGACCTACCTGGCTACCTACCTCAAAGACAGACCTACCTGGCTACCTACCTCAAAGACAGACCTACATGAGGTCAATTGACTACATGATGTCCTGTGTGCACAGGGGGAGTGACAGGATGGTCAACCGTTTCCAGTAATTAGCTTTTAGTCAAAGTCAAAGTCAAAGTGTACTTTATTGTCAATTCACTATGTAACAGGCATTACACAGAGGACTGAATTTGCGTTTCACCAGACACCAAACGTGCAATTTAAACTAGAAACATGCACACAAAAACACACAGCTACACTCATGGACATGAAGTGTACAAAGACATCCACAATAAATAGACATAAGACATACAAGTAAACATATACGCTTCCAGCAAGAAGGAAAGTTCGAGGTAGCTCTTCTTGGTAGCTAGTGCAGGTTGAAAAAAGTGAAATGTGCAATGTGTAAGGTGCAATAAGTGAAGGTGCAATTTGTAAGTGCAAGTGTGAAAGCAGCATGTAAAGTGCAAGTGTGAAAGCAGCATGGACATCAGCGTGTGAGCTCTTAGATGTCAGTAACATGTTCATGGAATGTTCATGGAATCTTCTTCATTGTGTTCATTATCCTGATGGCTTGGGGGAAGAAGCTGTTACTCAGTCTATTTGTGTGGCACCGCATGCTACGGTAGCGCTTTCCGGATGGTAAGAGGGAAAACAGTTTGTGTGCTGGGTGGGTGGTGTCCTTAATGATATTGATGGCTCTCTTGGAACAGTGTGATGTGTATAAGTCCTGAATGGCTGGTTGGGGTGATCTGATAATCTTTTCAGCAGTCCTCACCACCCTCTGTAGAGCCTTCTTGTCCGCAGCTGAGCAACTGAGCAACTGCTCTCCTCATTCTGCGCAGAAAGTAAAGGTGTGTCTGTGCTTTCTTGACCAGGGAGGTGATATTGGTGATCCATGTGGGGTCATCTGTGATGTGCACTCCCAGAAATGTTTGATTGTGAGCGGGGTGTGTGTCGGGTGTTGTTTTACATTGGTAAACAATTGTAACGAGGCTATAGCTACGAGCTAACTACAAAATGAACCCTGTACTGCCGAGGAGCAGGCAGAGCTTATTCATTAGGCTTACTTGCATAGTAAACTAGAGTAACTACACTATACAACTAAAATGTATGGCTAATATCAATCTACTTCACAAAAATAGACCTTCACCAGAAAAGAGTGACCATCCTGAAGCGAACATCCTTCTGGGATTTTTTGACTACCATGCACAGAGCACATTGGCTGTGATTCAGAAATCACAGAGCAATTGTATTGATCAGATATTGTGGTGTTAAGCTGATGAGTTTAGAGTGAATCTGGTCTCAATAAGGGTAATCTTCATACCATCTGAGATCACAGACAAATACCACACAAATGCATTGCCTTGTTATTACTGGTGTCACACACACACACACACACACAGCTTTCCAAAGACAACACACGTGCACACAGAGAGAGAAGGGGGGAGTGAAAGAGAGAGGGGAGAGAAAGAGAGAGAGGGGGAGAGCTCTTGAAAGACAGACAAACACACACACACAAAGCTCTCCAAAGTCAGCACAACTCTTTATTATGTCGGGGAGTGGCATCAGGCCGCAGTCCCAGATCAGTCTCTGTTATCAGATCCTGTGACAGCAGGTCTGACCATTACCAGTGTGTGAGTCAGTTTGTGTGTGTGTGAGGTATATGCCATGAATTTTCTTTGGCCTGTGAAAACGTGGGGTGTTGTCATAGATGGCTGGGGAAATTGATCTTTGCCCCGAGCGTGTGTGTGTGTATGTGTAGTTCACATCCCTAGCCATGTGTTTGTATGTATGAGTGTATGTGTGTGGTTCACCTATCCCTTGCCCACCCGTGATTGTGTGTGTGTGTGTGTGTGTGTGTAGCAGTGGCAGGAAAGCCGTCTCTTTGGCCCACTGCCCTAATGTTTCCTGACAGCAGACGTTTGTAGGATTAGCGTGTTTGTAAAGAGGGACATTCCGCCCTTTGTCATGGGATGGCCACTGTCTGGTGACCACACCAAGACAGCTGAGCGGAATAAAATAAAAAACAAACAGACCCTTTAGTACAGAACACATCCGCGGGACGGGCATTTAATGGCTACCTGTTGGGCGTGGTGCACCACAGCTGGAATGTAAACTGGTACACAGAAATAATAAAAGTCTACTCATATCTTATCATATCTTATCTTATTGGCAGCTTATTTGTATTTTTAAGTGAGATGATTTAGTAGGCTAGTCATTGAGTAAACCTATGAAGCAAATCCAAAGCAAAATAGAGTGGCCTATAGGAATTGCGAGTGACACTAGAAGGCACGTAATTCTTTTAAAATGCAGGCTATAACACAAAGTACACTTGCACATTGTAATTTGGCCACGTTCATTTTGGGTTAACCAATAGTCACAGAGGATAACTATGCGGGAATCAGCGTTAGAGCGCATTCCTTCGTTGGTGATGCAAGATGCCAGTGTCCCCTGGTTGAGAAACAGGCGAGGTCATGAAAGCATTGGTTACAAAATACGCTACCTTTTTATTCTGTGTTCGTTTCTTGCTTGCACTTATGTAACAGCCTATGACCCATAGGCTTAATTAAGGGCGTAGCATCTATATCATAACCTGTTTCTCCAATGATGTGTGAACAACCTAAACACCGCTTTCACCGGCTGCTGTCCAGTAAACCAGCTGTTCACGCGCCACATTCATCACGCGAAGGTAATGAGAGCCTAGGTGCGAACGTGCAGCTGGCATGGCACGCAGGAATGATAATGAATAGAGGTGCGCGCTATAGCGATGTGCGCACCGTCAGGAGACGTGGTCAGAAAACAAGGAAATAAAGGTAGTCAAATGGTTTACCTTTCAAAAGACAACCTAACCGAGCTGTATTAGATATTAGACTTTGTGGTTTGAAAAACTTGGACTTGGATATATTTCACTATGACGTACAAGTAACGCATACAAAACGAAATAGTTATAAAAGTATAAAAGTATATATATATTTTTATTATTTGTGTCTTTTTTTCCTTCCTTCCTTCCTTCATTCATTAAAAACACTGTCAACATGCATTTGCTAACAGTTAAACAGATGGGTTAGAGGCAGACAAATGAAAAACATGACAAAAGAAAACTAAATAAACTTGACTAAAGTTTTCCCCACTATGATTTTGTTCTCATAGTTGACATGGTGACAATCTGCTTAACGCTCTTATAACGTACAGCAGCCCAGAGAATAAACTTCAGCAAGTAACATGAACCATAACACAAGACGGGTATAAACAAATGGACCGATGGGCAGATACTTCAGATTTGTATGAGACAGGGACAGAGAGAACTGAGATGCAAATACAAGGCAGATAGTTGTAGTTTCTCTATGACACTCATAACTCTGCAACACACACATACTTTCATAGTGAATGTATACAATGTGCACAAACTCTCACCTAAATACACCCATCATAACCTCAAGTACACACAGACAAACAGGGACATGCGTGCGCACACACGCACGCGCACACACCTTTCCCCAAGGTTGAGGTCAGTGAACTCAGCAGCGACACAGGTACAGGTGTGCAGCAGACAGTAATTAAAGCCGTTCCCACACTGACTGATCATAAGGCTAGTAGCTGTGTGGACTGGGGCCTGCATCACCTGCTCTGGTGTGGTTCAGGCCTGACCTGACCTGATACCTATCAAATCTTTTACAACTACAAACTATTTGGCAACACGTTTTGCAATTAAACCTGCCAATGATGCTTGAGCTTGAGTTTCTTGAATTTGATGAATTAAGTGAAGGGACGCTTCACTCAGACCACAGCCGACTTAGAAAGAACCACACCTGGGCCGTCACAGTTAACTCAAGGGGGTACGTGTGTGTGTGTGCATGGGGGGGTGGGTGGCTGGTGGTGTAGGCTTAACTATGCGGCCATCACAGAATGACACAGGGCTACAATGCTAAACTACCTGCAGCTGTGACCTGACAAGGCCAGAGGACACTGGACTATGACCGCTAGCTACAGGCTACAAGTACTGAGAGGATACAATGATTGAATCTCAATGTCCCCTCTAACCCAAAGCCCTGAAACCACAATGTTTCGCAAAAGACATGAATCAACTATCCACGATTCATAGGACTTTGAGATTCAAACAATAAGTCAAGGTGGGCTGACAGTGATGTAACTCAATTCAAGAACTCAAGAAGAAGGTGATAAAAGCACTAACTACTAAAATAAAGAGGTTTGGTGAAATGGTGAAAGAGCACATGGAAGTGTGAGTGTGTTTGTGTGTGTGTGTGTGTGTGTGTGTGTGAGTGAGACAGAGAGACATTCTGCTGTTTGTTTAGGCCACAAAGATTCAAGATGTTTAGCCAACCTCTTGTAAAAGACTACATTCACACAAACACATAAAACAACTGGTCTCTTCTAGACAGCTTCAGATTCACAGCAAGTCATACAATCCAGTTTTAAATCCACACACACACTCTCTCTCACACACACACACACACACACACACACACACACACACACACACACACACACACACACACACACAATCCCTGCCATACCAACTCCCTTCACATAAAAATTGAGATCAGACACTGAGTTGAACAATTAAGGACTTGTGCATGAATAGTTTCCATTGCGTGTGTGTGTGTGTGTGTGTATGTGTGTGTGTGAGTGTGTGTATGTGTGTGTGTGTATCTCAGACACGTAGAGTGTACAGTGGGCTGGTGCTGGCCCTGGCAGAGTCTGTTTTGTTTGTGTTATCATTGTTGTTTATAGTTTTTTGAGCTGGCGGTTGGTGGAGCTGATGCGTCCGTCCATGTTGTCGACCTTGTTGAGCAGAGAGTCCAGAGCCACATCTTGGTCATCAATCTCAGACTGCAGACCCAGGCCAAGGTTCTTCAGTCGGCTCAGGCCAAGACACATCTCATCTGGAGTCACAAAACACACACGCACAGACACACACACATACAGACAGACAGGTAGACACACACACACAAAATGGTACAAAGACAGACCAAATGTTAAGAAATTGGCACACACAGGGAAAAAAAACACACACACACACACAGATTTTAAGCCCCTGTGTGCAGTTGGCATGTATTTCCAAACAAACACTGAACAACAGCAATGTTGCCATGGCAGGCAAGGAAGTTATGGTGTGCAATATGTTACTATTCTCTCTACAAAAAATGATTTACCATCAAAGTGACTTAAATAGTATGTAAGCAAAACAACACATAAACAAAAACAAGTGAAAAAAAAAAGTGTTCATGTGAATGACTTACCCAGGTTGTCATCCAGTTTCTGATGGGCAGCTCGAAGATGCTTGTTCTGAGAATATCCGTTCTGATTGGATGGAGCATCATTGGATGCTGAAGCTCCAAATCCTATTGGATCGACAAAATGAAACATTACAGACCAACAGGTGTTTGACATTCCATAATTATGTACATGTTCATTGTGTGTGTGTGAGTGTGTGTGTGTGTGTGTGTGTGTCTTAACTCATTTACCAGACGTGTCCAATTTGCGTAGGTTAGGATGACTGGCCTCATATTTGTCCGCTTGCTGTTTACTCTCGTCTAGAGCGTTCTGTAGCCTGAGTTGAAGTCACATCAGAAAATCAAATCAACAGAAAAAGGCATAGGGTAAACGTCAGCATTTTCATCAACAGGTGTCTGCTACCCTCTAGTGATCAACTATGGTCAATGCATCCAGTCCTTACAGGATGGCTGACTACACATTCCACAAGCCTGTTCATTTCCTGTTTTCCTAGAGGTGATTTAGCAGGGGGTCAGCTAGCGACTTGTTTTATGACAGATTGCTGATGCTAGAGGTCAGGGGTGAGAGGTCGCTGAACCTACATTCTCTTTCCACATGAAGTCCTACATACACACATTCACAACACAGACACATATGCTTACACGCATTTCTGCATGCAGGCACACTGGTACGTGAGGTGATGTAAAACACATGCACCGTTTCTCACATGTGAATACACTCACACATTCCATGTGCACATGCACACACACACACACACACACACACACACACACACTCACACTCACACACACACACTCACTCACACTCACACTCACACTCACACTCCATAAGACAAGGGAATGCACAGATGCATCCACATACTATGCAATTCAAACACAAATTGTCTTAAGGCTGACAATAAGACAGAATTCTGAGAATGTTGCTGGGAGTTTGAGTTTGGAAGCACACAGACACACACACACAGACTTATGCATACTTGCTGTTGGCCTGGTATCCTGTGGGCTGATCTTTAGGTGCAGGTTTTGGGGGTTCGGGTTTGGCCTTGAAGTAGTTGACTAGGCCGCCCCACACACTCTTGATGCTGTTGATGTGTTTCTGACTGGTCTTCAGATCCTGCTCCATGTTGTCCACCATCCGCTCTGTACGCTTCAGAGCCTCTCCCTGGCGTATCAGCTCCTACTCAGAGACATGGAGAGGTGACAAAATGCAGTTCTCTTAAGTTAGTGAACACAGCAACTGTAAAGTGTAGCAAAAAGCACTACATAGTCATGTTGAGAGACAGAAAGAAAGAAAGAAAGAAAGAGAGTGAGAGACAGAGAAAAAAAATAACAAGAAAGGCCTTGCACATCATGTAATACTCTCGTCAAGCCAGCCCGTATGCATAACCAAACACAGACACACACACAAAAGAGAGGAAGACAGAGAGAGAGAGAGAGAGAGAGAGAGAGAGATGCAGTGTAATCATTTTAGACAATTTCTAACATCAGTGTATTCTCCACCAGTAGTTGTGAAACTACACAGTGGTCAGTCGGTCAAAAAATCTAGGGTTGGTTTAGCTTTCATTTTGAAGACATGTCATCTCCAACAAAGCTCTACGAACATATCCTTGCTGTGCTATGTAAACTAAGACCCTGAGATCAATTTAAGAGAATAATACTCTGCAGCATCACCTATTCTGCTTCCATTCCTTCACACGGCAGTCAGAAGAGTAAAGAGTGCACTTCAATGAACACTTTTAAGGACACGAGTGTGGGTAATGGACCTCCTCCAGTTGACCGGTTTGCATTGAGGTTGAGATTACTTTATTTTATTCCCTCAGGAGAAAACCGTCTTGTGTAAGGGGAGCTGCTGCATCAAGCAGACATCATAAGGCATTATGACGTACCTGAAACTGAGCTTTAACCTTGTCTTGACAAACAGCTACAGTCAGTCACAGTAAAAGCTTTCAGCCACAAGGTGAAGTAATATATCTATGTCATTTAGAGGTCACAAGGCAGATAAGCAGAAAACTATGGTTTCAGTCTGACTGTTAAGCCTATTAGGCCTCAGCAAAGAGACAGTCTTTACTTTCTATCACTTTTGCCTTTGTGTAAACAGCTTATAACTGTGTTGATGGTTGAAACACTGATATGACTGAGATGATTCTCTGTCTGCCCACACAATAGTGATGACAGTGAAAAGCAGCTGTCTTGATGCCATGAAAATAACCAGTCATAATCATAACCTGCAGAACAGTATTGGTGTTAAATAGACTATTACTTACCTCCGCAGTGTCTGTGCCGAGTTTTTCCGACTCGTAGATGAGTCCGAGCGACCTGTTGCTGCTGTCCACGGCCGACTTCGCCGTTCGCATCACCTCCTGCTGAAGATATCGCTGGCGACGCTCAGCCTCGGTCATGGGGCTTTCAGGAGGGTCGTCGTCGAAATTGAAACCGCCTCTTGATCGATTAGCTGTCGTCTCGTCCTCATCATCATCTGCGAACGGGTTGTGGGATCTTGGGTATGCCATTCTCTATGAAATAGATAGCACTTCAGTGAACGTGTGAAAAGAGATAATTAGGATGTCAAACCCAATGTTAGCTAAATACTGTCCCAGCTTTTTTAGACAGCAGGAACTGACTGTGCTATGTCACCACAATGACATAGCAAACTAACTTTGACAGACTTTTTGTCTGACAACAAATGTTATGGTCCCCCATGTAACGTAGCCTACCCCGTAAAACTGATATAACATCGACCCTTTTGTAACTCAATGTCGATATTTTCCTCCTTTACAGCCAACACAACGTATTCTACTGCAATGTACACATGCTAGTAGTGAAATCATTGACGTTAGCTTCCAATTTGGGCGGAGGATAAGGCTAGCTAAAAACCAAAGACTTCATGACATGACTTTGACATTTCTAAAATATACATTGATAATGTGATTTTCTAATTCTGGGTAGCTGTCCACCCTAATCAAGTACTACTCTCACCTTGCAGGCTCAAACTTTAAAGGTTACTCATAGGCTTTAGCTAACATACTTAGCTAGGGAGCAGCACAGCTAACTATCCAGACAGTCACAGTGTTCGCTACAGCCAAAAGAAAATTATGCTTCTGGTATTAAAGAAGAAAATGGCTAATAGCCACTTACAAAGTTAAGGTGGTTTCATCAACTAGTCATTTGAAGAAATGATCATATAACAAAGACATAACATACCTTCTCCCGAACAGATGCTGCTGTTTTCGCCTCCGATGTCAGGTGACTGCGCTTCTGAAACAGTTTCCTGTCTGATTTCTGACGTCACCTAAACAAATGGGTGTGTTCAAGACAAGCTGTAAACACTAGATTATCTTTTTTACGTTATTGTGGTAGGCTAATTAAATGTAGACAAGTCTGTAAAAAAACAACACCAACGCAGCTATATATGCTACATAGTAAATGAACACAAACAAATTGAGAAACAGAAACCTTTGACTAAATCGGTTTTGTCACATTCAGTCTTTCTCTTACATTTGTAAAGTAGGCCTACAAGGTAAAAAATGTATAGGGTTAAGTATTACATTATATTCAGGGTGTAGCCTACATTTAGGAAAGGCTACGTTTTCCCATGAGCTCGAACCTAGCCTATGACAAGGGTGTGCATCTCGAACAGAGCATTCGTGCGCTCGAGCTGCATGAAGTGGACAGGGTGGAAAGGAAGAATCAGCTGTTCTCAGATCTGGCATCAGTATGCTAAGACGGATTGACAAACACACGTCTGTCAAGTCTAACCAGTTTATCTGACAAAGGAAAGTTCCTAGCAAACGTCCTTTTAACTTCGATCTGTTGCGATATCTCGTGAGAGAGAAAAAAATCGGAATTAGAAAAAAAAAACACTACGTAATTTTAAGTTAAACCAGACAATAAAGGCGTTTAATCGCACGTTAGTGGATAGGGATCTCGTCTTGCAAATATGCAATGTCACGTAGATGTAGGCTAGATGCTTTTGATCTAGTCGGAGGAAGTAGGCTACAGGCTACCCTACACGCACAAAGTAGCCCGAACGACCAACTGTCAGAAGAACAGGCTAACATTACGCATCACTTTAGCACTGCCCATCTCTACCGCGCGGACGATCTGCTGCATCAAGTCCTTTTGGCTCGTGTGTACTGAGTGTTCCCTCAGACTTGCCGTATTGGCGTTCGCGTGCCCGTGTTGCTACATTTGTGGCATTCTCCTGCGTTTTCCGAACTTTCTCATTTGTATGTTGGGAGAGAGTAAACATGTCGGCGAAAGGAGGGGGAACAAGAGGCTTCTATTTCAACACGGTTCTCTCACTTGCGCGGTCGCTGGCCGCCCACCGACCAGCGCCTTTAGATAAGGTGAGAATTTTTGCATGCATCAGGAATTTATTGGTATTGTTAACAGAGATGTTGCGTGCTGTTGCATTTTAAAGTCCCTCCAACTCAGTGCAGATTTACGCGAGAGACAGGTGTCAATGGCAACAGCCAGGCAACAGCCACCATGGATGCCCTAAAATATTTGGGGTGTAATACAACTATAAAACGGAATGGAACTTTGATGTTTTGATTTCTGAAATGGGATTCTGTGCGGTGGAAGAAATGATTGGTGGCTGTACCTGTCTGGCCAAATGAATGCTTTTGGTCAGTGTTTGTTGAAGGCCATTAGATTAACGTTAATGATTGGGGCAAAGCCCAATTAACGTTACATGACGTGGTGGTGGTTTGTGATTTTTGTTGTGCTTTTCTAGCTACTAGACATTTCTAGTGGCTGTCACCGCCCCCTTCACAAAAACCATGTCAAACGCACGCACAAGAAAGACGGACTGTGCATTCAACTTCCATGTAACGGTGTAAATAAATTACGTTGTCTAATTTAAGCATTTTTGAAGCGGTGGTATTCAGCAACGTTCAGCTGATATTTTATACAGCGAGTAGATAATCATTCGCACTTCAAAATGTTGCGCACTGCAGTGCTCGCCACGGATACGTCGGTGTTACTGCTTCTTGGCTGAGCGAAAAACAGTTGCTGGAGAAGCAGCTTGTCGAGTAGTAGCTGTGTCGCCTACCTCCACGGTTGTGTTCTGTGCGACATCAATTAACTTCTGCCTCTTATTGCATGACCGCTATCATGTGTTCACGTGAAAACTTTTTGACAGGCTGATCGATGAAGTGCGCAATTGGCTAAGCCGGCTCGCGCTTTCCAACAGGTTGGTCAGAGAAACAGGGAGATTCTAGCTGCGACACGAATGACCAAAAAATGATCAGGTCCTGGTTACTGCACACAAACTAAAACAATAGAATTAACGTACCATAAGATATTTTATTTTGCATCAGATACTCTAAAGTTTCTTTAGTAGGTCGCTTGTAAGTCAGAAATGAGAGGTTCTCTGGAAATGAATGACGTATGACTTTGAATTGTGTGGAGGTGGAGATATAAAAATCTTTGGACTCCACTAACTAAACTGTCACCTCCTTGGCCTCAGAGTGATGCTGTCCATTGCTTTCGGTGCACTGTATGTTTACATACTAGTACTTACTACCCCTGATGTTTGTGTGCGTATGTATCCTCGAGTCATGGATGGATAAATTCTAAAATGATGAAAGCTGGCTCTGACTCAGTCTTGAGTGAGACCCGTTCCTGCCACATATCCATCCATCCATCCATCCATCCACTGCCCCTGGCCTTTTAGCTAAGCCTTAGTGTTTTACTAGTTTATTGTAGCGAAATGGAGATAAGAGTGGTAGGTGATGCATGTGATGGAACTGATTCATAATGAATAATAGTTGAATCTAATATAATGCCCTCAGCGCTGAAATGATAAAAACTGACTTTATATCAGTTGAGAGTTTCAGTAGTTATTGGGGCTGTCTGTATAAATAAAATGGAATAACACTGAATTAGTGCTGATGTGGCCTCCATCTCCGTCTCTCCACAGGTGCAGAAGCTGCTATGCATGTGTCCATCCGACACCCGGGGAGCGTTCACTCTAGACATCCGCCGCAGGGATGCAGTCATTGCCCTGGCTATCTTCCTGGTGGAGTCAGACCTCCAGGTGTGTGCATGTGTGTGAGTGCTTTGTGTGTGTGTGTGTGTGTCTGTGTGTGTGTGTGTGTGTGTGTGTGTCTGTGTGTGTGTGTGTGTGTGTGTAGAATAAGTAGTTGTAGAAATATCCAATGCATGCATTTGCATTTGTGTATGTGTGTGTGCTTATATTCCCTGCTGTGTTATTTTAAGTATTTCTTTGTGTATTGGCTGTGTGTATGTGTGTGTGCCTATGTGGTATCAAAGAAGTGTGTGTATGAGTGTGTGTGTGTGAGCGTGCACATGTGTGCCTGCCTCTGTGGGTACTGTTTCAGCAAGTGTGTGTGTTTGTGTGTGTGTGTGTGTGTGTGAGAGAGCGAGAGAGAGATAGGGAGAGAGAGAAAGAGAGAGGGAAAGAGGGAGAGAGAGAATGTGTATGTGCCTGTGTGGGTGCTGTTGAGCAAGTGTGTGTGTGTGTGTGTGAGAGAGAGAGAGAGAGAGAAAGAGAGAGGGAGAGAGAGAATGAGTATGTGTCTGTGTGGGTGCTGTTTGAGCAAGTGTATGTGTGTGTGTGTGTGAGAGAGAGAGAGAGAAAGAGAGAGAGAGAGAGAATGTGTATGTGCTTGTGTGGATGCTGTTTGAGCAAGTGTGTGTGTGTGTGGTGGTGCGGGGGGGGGGGGTTGCTGTTGTGTGTGTATGTGTGTGTGAAAGAATGACAGAGGGGCAGTGCTGTATGAATGGCTTGGGTGAGATTGGCTGGATCAGCTGATGTGCTAGACAGGAAGATTAGTGGTGATTTGTTGGTAAGCTGTTTCGCCTGAGACTGAGCCTCAGCACCCAAGCTGTTTGGACTGAAACACACAGTTAGACACACACACACACACACACAGCAATACTTTGAGCGGCCAGCTCGCTGCTTTACCCCTTAATGAGTGGTTGTTCTCAGTCCACCTCCCACTTCTCCCCTCTCCATATTCACACAGAGGCGTTGTTATTCCACAGCAGAGACTCATGGGTAAACCCACACAGCAGATTGAAGAGCTGGTTCTGCTGTTGCTGTAGCTGTGGTGCCTTTGTTGGCCTTTGTGATAGATGTGCAGTAGAGTGCTGGCTAACACTCTGGGGCGAGCAGCTATTTGCCACTCCAGTGGGCATTGGTGGACCTGACAGAATACTGTCCAAAGGCAGCACTAAGGAAATGTTTTAAACTATCCGTAAACGATCAGAATTAAACGCAGGGGAATCTGCTGTGTCGCTACAGCCTCAGGCCTTTGCTATCACTCTGTCTGTGTAGTTTATCCCTCCACTGTATCTTCCTGGGTTTCTGCAACCTGCAGTCTATCTCTGTCTACTTAGGAACTGTCTATCTTTGTCTCTCTCTCACTGTCTGGTTTTAAAGTACCATCATGGCTTCATGCTCATTCAGCTCCACACCGTCTCTTGCATCATCTCACTGTTCAGTATTTCCTGTGGGGAAGGCATGACAAAAATGCATCTGTTTTATTTCCTCCGCTCTCCTGCTGCCTTCCTCCTGCTCCACATTCACTTAAACTTTAGGTTTCTTGTTGGCATGACAACTGTGCTTGATCGACAGTGAATATGTGATGGACTTCCTGTTCCTGTTTCTGTGACTTCCTACTACTCAAGACTATAACCACAATGAGGGCATTTCCAAGACTGAAGCTTGAACAAAAAGGTGTAAATAAGGACTAGCGGTCCAGAATCGAGTATCATCATTAATCCCTCTCATCAGTGCAAATCAACGCATCTAAAAGCAAAATTGAAATAGACACAACACAGTTCTACATGGTTTACCTCATTCTGATGAGCTGTTACGACAACTTGTAGTCTAGTATTAGTAATGGCTTTATTGTAAGACAATGCGCTGATACTCATCCAGACTGCCTTCCCTATAGTAAGGGATTCATAAGAATTGCTGAAGAAGAATTGATAAAGAATCGGACCGATAAGCTGAATTGACAATCAACTGTCAATATTGATAAAATCCTTTCAATTCCCAACCATAATAAAGAGAAAGAAGGACAAAAGCTAACTCTCTCTCTCTCTTTCCCTCCTTCTCTCTTTCTCTCTCTCCCTCCTTCCCTGTGTCCCAGCACAAAGAGGTGGTTGTTGGCTACTTACTGAGCCTGTTGCAGGGCCTTCCTCGAGTGCAGTGGGTGGAGGAGGCCTCCAGCAGAAAGGGGCAGGGTAAGATTGTACCACTGCGTTCTTTCTCCCCTTCTCTCCCACTCTCTCTCTCTCTCTCACACACACACACACACGCACGCACATGCGCACACCCACACACACTCACTCTCACTCGCTTATACACACAGACACACACACATTCTCTCACACACATAGACACACACACACTCTTCACTGTCATGTGAAAGATAGATTTCTCTAGAAATGTGTAGGAGTGTGTATGTGTCATACAATGTGTGGCTTTTTTATAGTCTATATTAAGCAAAAGGGAAAGTTTTATAGAAACAGTCCCTGCCTGCAATGTTGGGTCTGTCATAAACACAATACATTCAGTTCATTTTAATGTCACATATGAAGTGCCAGAGGTAAAGCGTCAACTTGAACTTGTCCTACAATGGTCGACTGTGTAATTGGAGATGAAGCCTAGTCTCATAGTTTACTGTAATATCTGATGTGTCCTCATCTCTCTGTGTCTGTTGCAGATGTTCTGCCTGTTGCTGAGAATTTTAGTTTCTGTCTGGTGACACTGCTGTCGGATGTGGCGCAGAGAGACCCTGAGTCCAGCACCCAGGTCAACCAGCTCCCAGTGTGTGTGTGTGTGTGTGTGTGTGTGCGCGTGCGTGTGTGTGCGCATATGTGCGTGTGTGTGAGAGAGTGTTTTCACTACCTTAACAATGATTTGAGTTAGGTTACCACTGACTACTCTGCTTACCACTCTCCTTCATGCGTGTGTGTGTGAGAGACTGAGATAGATAGAGACAGAAAGAAATAGAGCAATATAGAGAAACATTAGTATCATAGTGCATATGTGAAATTCTTTCTTGACACTGATAAGCACATCTCTTATGTGTTTTAGAATTTTGGTGTGTGTGTGTAAAACGTTGTTTGTATTCAGATCCTAGAGGCTGTTATGGAGGTGATGAAGTCTCTGCTAGAGGTTTGTCAGGCACCTGAAAACCATGACAAAGGTGAGTACACACACACACACACACACACACACACGAAAAAGCTCATGCAAAACACACATAATTATCCACATGAAGACAAGCCAAGCTCATTCATTACACACATGCTCTTCAATACCTGCTCACACATGCTGCTTCTCACTCTCTCTCTCTCTCTCTCTCAGTTTACCTGTGCAGGTATGTGGTGCCCAGCCTGCTGGGTGTGACCCGCGCCTTTGGTCGCTACAGCAACGGGGGCGAGCCGCTGCTCTCTCAGCTGTTCCCCCGGGGGGCTCCAGAGACTCCCCGTGTTGCCGTGGAGACAGAGGGGGTGCGGCGGCGCTCCTTCAATGACTTCCGTTCCATCATGCCCAGCTCGCTGCTCACGGCATGCCAGGGGGACACGCTCCGACGCAAGAGCGCCCTGCTCGCAGAGGGCATGCAGGTACCTGCAGCTGTGCCAACCTGTGCCAAACAAAGAGCCATTAAATGTGATTTGTGTAATATTTTTGGGGTCAGGCATCCAAAATTTACCTAGAAGCATCAACGCAATGTGAAGAAACAACTACTGACGTCATGATGAAAATGCTGACACCATGTTGTCAGCATATGCTCTGAATTAGCATGCAAATCAGCTAGCGCCGGCTCTACTCTCCTATAATATATCACATAATATAATATATATACTAAGTATGGCCACTGGATTCAGTACAGTGCATGTGAATGCAAAGCTGCATTCAAGACACCAGAAACCAGAAGTGTTCCATGATAACTCCCCATAGCTGCTGTAAAGCACTAGAGAGCCGCAGGGAAGCCTCTTATGTTTTCCACTTTGGTCCTGCATTTGTTATTTCCACTGGAGCACTCTAATGGATAATGAGTGGTGTAGTCTCATTGCCTGTTAGCCTTTTTCGGATTGCTTTCAGATGAGATCATGCAGAAAACCCTGTTGTCCACATTTAGTCTTATAAATCTTTTCAGAGTTTAACTCTGCTTGTGAGACGAACATCGAGTCAACATCTAAGAAGTGTATGTGTGTGTGTGTGTGTGTGTCTGTGTGTGTATGTTTGCAGGCCAGTCCAGAGAGAGGAGCTGCCTCCCCCTGCTCCCCTACCACTCCAGGACCCCACTACTTTGAAGGTAATAAACACACTGCAAACACACCAACAACACACCAAAAACAGTGATCTAAAAAGCCTGCTCACCTCACCACACTACACCACCCCACCCCACCCCACACCATATCATATTCCACCCCACACCCCACCCCACCACACCACACAACACCAATTACTACTGATCCACCTCACTTCTCACCACTGCCACTGAATGACACACTGGACCGAGCCGTATTCAGTCATTGCTGCTCAGTGGCCCTGATTGCTGTATTGTATGAAACCTGATGATCACAATGGAAAATAGAGTGTATAAAAATGGAAATTAGTCTACCTTAAAACAATACTATACTCTCTGTGCCACTTTCTAAGGCATATTTATTTAGGTGACTAGTTTTGTCCTCATCTTCAACTTTAGATTTTATTGCGTGCTCTTTCATGTCAAGGACAGATAAGTACATGGTATTGCATAAACCCTTCCAGGATAAAGTGCTTGTGTGTTGAGTTGCAACACCCCGTTGCTTTGGGTTGCTACACCCTGTAGAGATGTAAGACAATCTTCAGTATCTACAGTAGGCCGTTGCCAGTCACATTTGCGAAAAAGATGACGGTTATGCAAAAAAAAAGCCTTTATCAGTGTCAGCGTGGCGTTATTTGTTAGCATGCTAATGTTCAAGCACCACACCACAGTCTTTCACTGCTGCTTTAAGAGATTTCCTATTCATTCCCATGGGCAAAGAGTAACTCACAGGAATGTGGCTGGGAGAGACAAACAAAAACACTTCCAGAACCACTGTCCCATTCTGCTGCCGCCAGCCTGACAGCCACCTCTGTGTTTTTGTTATGTAGAATAGACATGAATGAGGACGGAAAAAACGCTCTCTTTGAAGTCATACTGTCTTGTGCTTTCTCCTCTTTTCATTCTATCCCCCGAGTTTTGTGCCTTGTGTGTGTGTGTGTGTGTGTGTGTGTGTGTGTCTGTGTGTGAGCGTGTGTGCGCGTGCGTGCCTGTGCATATGTGTGTCAGTCTCTTTGTGTGCATGTCCATGTAACAATATGTGTATGTGATTGTGGATGTGTTAACCGTGTGAAGGCTACTGTATGTGTGTATGAGAGAGATGAGAGTAATTTTCACTATGTGTGTGTGCCTGTATGTAGTGTGTGCATGTGTGCGTGTGAATGTGTGCGTGTGCATGTGTGTGTTGATCCTGTGGGATCTGCAGATATAATGAGAGCTTTTGAGCAGCATAATACTCTCTAGTCTTCTTCTACAACACCTCCTTTTTCCCAATAGTCTCTGTGTCTGTGGGGCTGTGTCTCTGTCTCTTTTCTCTCTCTCTTTTCTCTCTCTCTCCCTCTTCTCCCTCTCGCTCTCTGCCTACCTTCTCTCCCCTCTCCCCAAAGGGCATGGCTCTGTGTCTCTTGACTGCACCACAGCCTTACAAAAGAACCCTCCTTCCTCCACTAACCATCAGTACTCTTCTTTATCGATAAACAGTATGCCTTGTATGATCTCCATAAGGCTCTGAGGTTTCTGAGTCTCTTTGTCATTTACTCTCTCGCTGTCTTTCAGACATACACACACATATTCACACACATTTTTCCTGTCTCCCACACACTCAACCAAACCCTTTTAATTTCCTGCCACAGCTCTGTCACATGAAACATGACTGTTAGCCATTTTAATCCAGCAAAGATGACAGTGCAAAAGTGGTTAAATCAATTCAAAAGTGCTGTGCTTTGCTTTGAAATGCATTCTGCTTGTGAATTCAAGGCTTTTCTTTTCAGCACTGCTTTCAGGTGAAGAGAAGCCCAAAGCAGAATTAGTGCAGGCTGGCAGAGTCCTGCTGAATAGGCAGCTTCTGCTGCTATAGAGATGCCAACGATTGAATGTCAGGCCTTTGTAGCTGTAGAAGTTGTAGGCTAAGAGATTGAGGGAGGATGAGAGTGCAAAAGAGAGGAATGGAGGGAGAGATGGAGACAAATGAGATTGGAGGAAAAAGAGAGAGAGAGAGAGAATCTTACTTATACACCCCTTTTCTGTTTTTCTTTTTTGTGGATTTTTGTGCTGATCTGAACCCCAATGGGTGTAGTGTAGTGTGGTGTAGTAGTGTAGTGTGGTGTAGTAGTCTAGTCTAGTCTAGTCTGGTCTAGTCTAGTCTAGTCTAGTCTGGTCTAGTCTAGTGTATGGCGCTACCAGTACCCTACAGTATCTGTGCTCTTTGCACTCTCAGATGTTTAGTTCTTTGTTTACTTCTGCATGAACTTGACGGAGTTGATTCTAGTCAGTATTGGCTCCTCATGACCCTGAAGTTGTTTCACTGTTTTTGTAGAAAAAGGATCAGCACCAGCGTGATTTCTTACACAAAGTTCTGACCATGAAGTAAACACACTGGCATCGACCAGCCACCATAAACGATGCCTGCCAATTGTGGTGTGTGTGTGTGTCCCTTAGGTTCATACCTGCCTGATGGCAGTGCAGTAGACCCTGACTACTACTTCAGCACAGTGAGCTCCAGCTTCTCTGTGTCGCCGCTCTTCACCGGAGTTAGCGGACGGGAGATCAGCATCCCTCTAGAGCTGCTCCGACAGCTTCTTGACATGGTAGGGATACGCACACACACGCACACACACACACACACACACACACACACACACACACACACACACACACACACATACACACATAAACAAATTTACTTGCACACTCTCACTTCCATCTTAGTTTATTTTTCTTTCTCTCTCTCTCTTTCTCTCTGTCTTACACACATTCTCACCCCCCCCTCCACACACACACACACACACACACACACACACACACACACACACAAAGGTGCACACAAACATCCCTTGTCCATGCAGACAGATATTCAAAGCTGCATAAAACACACATACACACACACACATACATTCAGAATTGTTCACTACAGCCTTTTCATTCTTGTGTGAGTTTAGAGTTGTTATCAGAGTGTTGTATCACTGTGTCCTTCCCCAGGTGAAGAGCTTTGTCTCTGAGCCCTTCCTCAAGACACTAGATGCCACCCTAAACGAAGTCACTGAGGTAGGTGCTGGCATAAATATCAGTGTTCTTCACATTCTGTGTCCAGTGGACCAGCTGAACCATTATATGCCAAAAAGGACACACTTGCTTGTGCAAATCACCGGTTCATCCCGAACGTTCCCATGATGAGGGAGTGTTTATGTTCATGTAGACTTGCTTGAAGTGGCTAGGTAAGCCTATACCAAGTTCTCTTCATCATTATCATAACATTTACATGATAGAGTTTTGGTTTTAATAGAGAGACCCAGCTTCCTTCACAGAAAACCTTGCCAATGACACCTACACTGCTAGAAGCTTGTTAAAATTAAACTTTTGGAGATCAAGTCAGCAGTGTTATGTTGTGTTTATTTAAGTTTATTTTCTGTGGTGTTTTCCTACCCAAAAATACAGAACTGCATAGTGCAAACCTGGGATGACTGCTAGGAACAACACAGACACGTTATGTTCATATACCATCAAAATGAAGTTGAAGAGGAATCCAAAAGCTAGTTGTCTGATAAAAACATTCTCTGAAAATGTGGCTTATTGCTGTGTGTTGTTGCAACAAGCTATTGCTATTGCTCTTTATATTCCATAATGCTCCAGTGTGTCGTGACAGCTCTAGCCTAATGGGGTGAAATGGTGTCATGGAGGATGCTTTTCTTGGTCTGTACTGTGAGAGGGGGCAGAGAACTGAGTGCCCTGGGCTTTTTAACTCATCCTGTAATTAGTGAGAGGAGAATGTGATTATGGCTGGTCTGAGACCAGCTGGCTGGCTGCTGCTGATGGTTATGGTGACGGTAGCCCATTAAGCTATCAGTGCTCACTGTGGCACAAGGAAATAGCTGTCAAGAACACCACTTTGTGTGTGTGTGTGTGTGTGTGTGTGTGTGTGTGTGTGTGTGTGTGTGTGCATGAGAGTGAATGTTTTTGTGTGTATCAGTGCCTGTGAAAATGTATGCCTGTGTGATGCTTTGACACAATGATGTGGGTAATTTTTATTTGACAGGGAAAAGCAGCTTTTCATGTACATTTGCAATATCTACTCACTCTTGACTTTCTCACCTTCTGTGTGTGTGTGTGTGTGTGTGTGTGTGTGTGTGTGTGTGTGTGTGTGTGTGTGTGTGTGCGTGTGTGTGTGTGTGTGTGTTTGTGTGTATGTGTGTTCTTGTTTATGTTTAGGCCAGCCCTGGCCTGGACCTATTCTACAGCAGCTTCAGCGACCCGCTGTATGTGGGCATGTTCAAGATGCTCAGAGACACTCTCTACTGCATGAGAGGTGAGAAAACTATATAAAAAAACTATAAAGAACTATACAGTGTCTTATAGTCTTCCTTTTGGCCATAGCAGTCTTGTACTATCTTAGAGGAGCTTAACAAAAATTCGTTCACTCTCCCGCTCTGTCTCTCTTTTCCTTTTTTTTCTATTTTTACTTTTTCCTCACTTTTTCTCACACCATATCTTTTGTTCTCACACCTCACACTTTTTACTCTCTCACACACTGGCCATCTCTCTCTCTCTCTCTATCTGTCTCTCTCTATCCTTTCCACTCTCACTCATTCTTTCTTTCTTTTTTGCTGTCTCTCCTTCTCCCTCTTACTCCCCTTTCTGTTCTTTATCTCTCCTCCCCCCTTGTCTCTTTTTCTAACTATCTCTCTCTTTCTCTCTCCCTCTCTCCCTCCCTCCTCCTCCTTCTTCTCCTCCTCTCTCAGACCTGTCCAGCTCCTTTGTGAAAGAGGTGCATGACTTTGTGCTGGAGCAGTTCAGCAGTAGCCAGTCGGAGATGCAGCGGGTGGTCCAAGAGGCCGAGCGCATGCTGGGGGAGCCCAGCCCGCTAAAGCTCCGCTGCCAAGCCAACGCAGCCTGCGTGGACCTCATGGTGTGGGCCGTCAAAGACGAGCAAGGTGGGTGGGCCAGCCGCCAGTGGGGCCACCACTGATGTCATCAGAGGGCGCCATTACAGTACATTACATTGACCTAGGACAAAAATGTTGTTTATTGCAGTATCATCTGAGACAAATGTATTGTCCAAGAAAAAGCTATCATGATAGGCCTACTGATGACATCACAGAGAAGTGAACCTCAGGCATATTTGATTACTAAATGAATCCCAGGGAACGGCTTAGTGACAGTGATTAGCACTTCAGAGACAATCAGTGTGTTTGGGCAGGTTTAGAAGGCTAATTGAGTCAACCTCATTTGGAGCTTCCACACACACACACACAGACACACACCCACACAAATCCACACGCTGTGAGCTCTGGCGGTGTTCAGAGAGACCCAACGCTGTACATGCTGTTGCATTAAAAAGTCATGAGGGATAAAGGCTATAAAGCAGCCCAGTTGTTATCTGGGAAATTCAGTTTGGGCCAAACAAGCGAAAGGCCAACTACTGTTGCCAGCCAGCCAGACAACACAGGCATAAATAAATTATATCCACTGCCTGCGTTTGTAATTCCCGCTGACTTGTCTTAATTTTTTATTTCTCCCTCTTTCTCTCTCTCCCCCCTCCCTCTCATTCTCTCTCTCTCTCTCTGTCCCCTCCCTCTATCTGTACAGGAGCTGAGAACTTGTGCACTAAGCTGTCAGAGAAGCTGCAGTCTAAAACCTCCAGTAAAGTGATCATTGCCCACATGCCACTGCTTATCTGCTGTCTTCAGGTACTCACATACACACACACACACACACAAACAAACACACATGCACATACACGGCTAGGGCAGAGGCAGGTCAAAGGTCATTACATTTCTTTTGATGCAGTGTAACTTGGTCTAACTCGTGTGACAAGGGGTTGACGTTGGTACACCTTTAAGTTTAAGCTCCCTCTCCAATATCATCTACTACTTCATCAGTTCAGGGAATATTTACAGGTTGAGCAGGTCAAGATTTACAGGTTAAGCAGGTGAAAGATCAGAGTTAGAATTATGTTTGTGCAGCAGGTTTAGGTAGCATCTAAAGGCTTGGAGTTAAATAGAAGGAAAAGAACAGGCATTAGGGAGTTAGAATTTTGACTCACAAGAGTAGTTTGTGTATCAGGTCTACTGTAGCATGAGAGAAATAAGCATCACAGACTAGAGTAGGAACAAGAACAAGATTAGTTTGTTTATCAGGTCTACTGTAGCATGAGTGAAATAAGCATCACAGACTAGAGTAGGAACAAGAACAAGATTAGTTTGTGTATCAGGTCTACTGTAGCATGAGTGAAATAAGCATCACAGACTAGAGTAGGAACAAGAACAAGATTAGTTTGTGTATCAGGTCTACTGTAGCATGAGAGAAATAAGCATCACAGACTAGAGTAGGAACAAGAACAAGATTAGTTTGTTTATCAGGTCTACTGTAGCATGAGTGAAATAAGCATCACAGACTAGAGTAGGAACAAGAACAAGATTAGTTTGTGTAGCAGGTCTACTGTAGCATGAGAAAAATAAGCATCACAGACTAGAGTAGGAACAAGAACAAGATTAGTTTGTGTATCAGGTCTACTGTAGCATGAGTGAAATAAGCATCACAGACTAGAGTAAGAACAAGGCTAGAATTGGCAGTGTGAATTTAAGATTTCAGATGATACTGTATCAGTAAGTAAGACAAACACATTTATGACAATATATAGTGTTTTATTAAACATATCTCACGTGTGTGTCTAGGATGCCACATTCATTTAAAACAAGTCTGTGTATGAGCTGGGGATCGTACAGGACATGAAAGCCTTTTCTTGTCTGTTGGACCTAAAAATAAAAATTTGAACCTTAAATAGATTAAAGTGAAAGAGGGTGTTTTAACCATGTGGCATTAAGACTCTTTATGCTATTTATACTATTTATGGCTGTTCCTCATGTGTGTGTGTGTGTGTGTGTGTGTGCGCACGCGCGCGCGTATGTGTGTGTGTGTGTGTGTGTGTGCGCGTGTGTCAGGGGTTGGGGCGTCTGTGTGAGCGATTCCCAGTCATCGCCCACTCGGCTACCACATCTCTGCGGGACTTCCTGGTTGTGCCATCACCTGTACTCATCAAACTCTACAAATACCACAGTCAATATAGCACAGGTCAGTATGCACACACAGACACACACACACACACACACACACACACACAGAGACACACACACACATATGTTACATGTTCATACACACAAGCGCCAGCATCAAGTATGTAGGTTCAACCACTTAAAGCTCAGACAGTGTGGATGTTTCAACAAGTAATAATCCCGTAATCCATGAACTCTGCAGCTGTTGCAGTATTGGTTTAACATTGTTTCTTGTTAAATTAGTACTACACAAAAGTAGTACTACAAAAAGTAGTACTTAGTACTACACTACACAAAACTACACAAATGCTCAGTTGTTATAAATGGTTGTTGATAGATATATCCAGTGCATGCATTAACAGAATTTTGCTAGCAGGTCATTGATGTGAGTGATTGTAGATGACAGTTGGTTAATGAATTAACTGTTGTCTGTCCTATATCTGCAAAGGGGGCGGAGAAATCAAGATCAGTGTGACCAATGAGCACTCGCAATCCACCTTCAACATGCTGTCAAACAGGAAAGACCAGCCTTCCATGTATGAGCAGCTACGGGACATATGCATTGATAATGTCTGCAGGTAAACCAACCAGTGGCAATGGTAGTGCTAAATTCACCATCTAAGTCACAATTCACATGTGCACACACACACACACACACACACACACACACACACACACACAGAAGTCTTGACACTATATTTTTAGAGAGTAGTGTCTACACTGATCACATGCTGCTCAGCAAGTTATGTGACAAATTCACAGCGGATATGAATGATGAATCTTAACATATCCAAAGAGTAAACAGCACATTATCAGAGCAAATCTCTGAGTGTTACAAACAAAACTGGAGCCCAGTGCCTGTTACTATGTGTGTGTGTGTGTTTTTGTGTGTGTGTGTGTGTATGTCAACGAAATGAAACACTAATGCATTGATTTTGTGTTTCCAGATGTCTTACAGCTGGTCTGATGATGGACGATGTGATTGTGGAGGCCTTCCTAGCCAGCCTTTCCAATCGACTCTACATCTCACAGGAGAACGACAAGTACGACTCTCTCTCTCTCACACACGCACACACACACACACACACACACACACACACACAGTCATCCATAAGTGAAATGAATGAAAGTCAATTATTAAATGAATTTTCAAGACAAACACTGTGATAAACACAAGACGTGCGACGATCTAGGTGGCTCTGTAAACCTTATTGGGCATGCTCATTACACATTCACAACTGCATCTCTGTGTTCCTCTGCTTCTTGAGTCTGTTCCCATGGTAACCCGCTCACAGCTGTCCCATATTGCCTGTCCTCAGAGATGCCCACCTCATTCCGGAACACACTATCCGAGCGCTGGGCCACATTGCCGTGGCGATGCGGGATTCACCACGTGTCACACAGACCATCCTGCAGATCCTGCAGCAGAAGTTCTGCCAGCCTCCATCCCAGCTCGATGTGCTCATCGTAGACCAACTGGGCTGCATGGTCATCACTGGGAATGTAAGAACACACACACACACACACACTCTCACACATACAGTGGTAAACACAGTCTTATCTAAACACAGTCACGGTCACATCTAAACATGCTCATTATTGACCATCTTAATGACATGACTTGACACACACTGTGTTTTAAACACACAGTCACACACAGAAACCCTTTGCTGCCATCACGTCTGGACATCTGGACAGCTAGGTAGCATGGTCATCTTGTGTACATCTGTATTTGAGATGTCTCACACACACACAGTCACACGGACGCAGAGTAACAACTCTGATGTCACTGTGGGAGCTGAAAAACCATACATTATTCTTTAGCGTATAAAACATCACCATATGTGAAGCCATCTCAGGGTACATATAACTCTTACATTTGTTTTAATTGTGTATGTAAGATGTATTGTTGTTTACACAGCAATACATCTACCAGGAGGTATGGAACCTCTTCCAGCAGATCAGTGTGAAGGCCAGCTCTGTAGTCTACTCTGCTACTAAAGACTACAAAGACCATGGATACAGGTAGAACCCCTGATCATATCGACATAAGGGTGCTTCCTTATGTTTTACATTCTCCTGCATGTGATAGTTGATGTTATATTTATTTCCCCCTTTGTGTGTGTGTGTGTGTGTGTGTTTGTGAGGCTATATGCACGTGTGTGTATGTGTGTGTGTGTGTGTGTGTTTGTGAGGCTGTATGTACGTGTGTGTGTGTGGGTGTTTCTGTGTATGTGTATGTGTGTGTTTGTGAGGCTGTATGCACATGTGTGTGTGTGTGTGTGCGTGTGTGTGTGTGTATATATATGGCTGTATGCACGTCTGTGTATGTGTGTGTGTGTGTGTGTATGTGTGTGCGTGTTTGTGAGGCTGTATGCACGTCTGTGTATGTGTGTGTGTGTGTGTGTATGTGTGTTTGTGTGTATGTGTGTGTGTGTGTATGTGTGTGTATGTGTGTGTTTGTGTGTATGTGTGTGTCTTTGTGGCTACAGGCACTGCTCTCTAGCTGTGATAAATGCACTGGCAAACATCGCAGCCAACCTGCAGGGGGAGCTGTTGGAGGATGAGCTGATGGTGAATCTGCTGGAGTTATTTGTCCAGCTCGGCCTGGAGGGCAAGAGAGCCAGTGAGAGAGCCAGTGACAAGGGGCCTGCGCTCAAGGTGTGTGTGTGTGTTTGTGTCTGTGTGTGTGTGTGTGTGTGTGTGTTTGTGAAGTGTCTGTTTATGTGAGGCTTTCTCAAACTGATTCTTCCCTCAGGCCTCCAGCAGTGCAGGAAACCTCGGAGTCCTTATTCCTGTCATCGCTGTGGTAAGAGCACACACACACACACACACACACACACACACACACACACACAACCACAAACTAATTCTCTTTCCTTTTCCTGCTTTTGCACTGACACACTACACACATTCACTCTTTATGAAACCATGTTCTCTTCTTTCAAGCACTCACCCACACTCTCACCCTTCCTCTTCCTACACACAACCTTGTCTTGTTTTAATATTTAAAGCATCTCCACCCAGACATGTAGAGCTACAGTCAGTTTCCTCCACATGGGCAGTAAAAGCTTAACTACAGACCACTGGAAAGGGCCCACATTTATGAGATGTTTAAATCACATTAAATCACACTACTCTGAAGGTTCATAGCAGTGCACCAAGCAGTCTTTTTTAATCAAATGATCAAGTCCATCGCGGAAGGGAGACCAGATTTGCAGTGTCTTGCTGCTGTCTGTATCATTTTACGTGCAGTTGGATATAAATCCGATTACAACTTCCTTCATTCCAACTATTATCATACTGTTTTGAATCACTGAATCCTGCGATCTGATTGGCTGGCACCACAAAAGAGACTGGATATATTTTCCTTCTGTACCAGTGCCCTTATAGGGTTACATAAGGTTAAAGTAGACCTTATTCTTAGTACACCTGCCCCCCCTCCACACACACACACACACAAACACACCCTACTTTAGCCAGTCAATTTTGTTTTTGTTTCAGTCAGCACAGAATGCCAAGACTACAGTCAGACCGTTTAATAGCCCCATACCCATCGCTCTGTAGTAAAATGTCATTTTAAATCTCATGGTTTATGACAGTCCACTAATGGTGTTTACACATTAGATACGCCAAGGTGTGTCCCCAGTACAGTACCCAGTGCAGATATATTAGGCATCTGACTATAAAAATGACTTCTGTTTGGGTATGCAACCATAAAAATGACTTGAAATCTGAAATCTCTGAGTTTATTGATTTGGGGTTCATGGATGCCTGCCTCTTGCCTCTCTGCAGTGCCTCATATAAAAAAAAATCTCTGACTTGCCCTCAGATGATCAATCAGATGCAATGTTGGATCAGAGCTGAATAAAGTTAAAATATATGTATTGCAGAGGTAGCAAAAGACGCACAGCTCGTAGATGAGATCCTTCTATTATAGGGATGCAGTTTGCTTTGGGTTAGCATTTAACTCCCATCAATAAATATTGACTTGGCTTGCAAAAGAAGAGTCTGTGAGTGGGAGGGAAGGCATATTTGTTGTCGCTGACTAGCGTTGGCACCGGAGGTGGTTGGCAGCACAGCAGGTTGGCAGTGGTGCCAGCGTGGTTTCTCTCCGTGGCCACTGGTACTGCAACTGTCGTTGTGTGAGCTGGCATTTTCTGTCATAGCTGGTCCCTCCTACACACAAGCTGCCCTGTGCCTTGTGCACCTGGGGAGAGTTTGCTAGCTGGAGAGGAAGGAGAGTGAGGGAAAGGCTGAAGTAAGATTGTGAGAAAGGGAGGAGGAGAGCAAGATGGTACAAAATCTATTCAGGCTGTTTAGGCTGTGAGTGTGATGCTGTGAATGGAGAGAGAACGAGAGAAGTAAAGCACCCTGCTCAGGCATAAATCCCTGAGTCTCTACAGACCTCTGTATAAAACAGGCTAAATAAAATATCCTTTAAATATTATTAATTAATAATATTATTATTATTATTATTAATATTATTAAATATTAAATAGAGTGAGTGTGATGCTGTGAATGGAGAGAGAACGAGAGAAGTAAAGCACCCTGCTCAGGCATAAATCCCTGAGTCTCTACAGACCTCTGTATAAAACAGGCTAAATAAAATATCCTTTAAATATAAAGTGTGAATTCCAAGTGCAACATTAAATAATTTTTTTTAGTTAAGTTTTTGTTGCATGACTGTGAGCTGTTATTCAGGCATTTTTAAAGGTTTCCTCCACACAAGGCTTATGAATTATAAAAGGAATGTGCGAGAATGTCTCAAAATAACAACCCTATAAAATATATATATAAATATAAATATATATAAACATAAAATGCATATCAACATGAACTGCATGGAACGGACAAATCCCCATTCAGTTCATCACCCTATGACTTTTATTTTCTTTCATCCACATCACAAACACTTGCACATCTACAGCCATTATTACTCTCATATAATATATATGCTTATATATATATATATATATATATAGTTTTTTTTTCTCATCGCTGCCATACGGTTGTACTCAGCAGATACATGCTAGAATCTCCCTATATGAGAGGGCATTTGGAGGCCCAGGGTCGCTAGAGGATGCTAAAGAGTGTTAGCACAAACATGGACAGGACATGATAAAACATTAGCATATAAAACAATGTTAGCATATAAAGCCTCAGGTGGTGAAAGACATTGGGTTGATCTGGTATAGATGTGATCAATGCCTGTTAACTTTTGGGGTGCTATTGTTTTAACAGATAAAAACATTAACTGATGACAAACGTTGAGTGTGTATGTGTGTGTGTGTGTGTGTGTGAGGTGTCAGTGTTTATTAATCTGTCACAGATCCTTTGGAACATGACTAAGTGTTTGCACGTGTATTGACGAACAGTTGTTTATGTGTCTGTGGTGGGGTTATCAATGCATCTGGTTAAATGCATCAATCACGGCAGTGAGGCAAATGATGAGTGTGTGTGTGTGTGTGTGTGTGTGTGTGCGTGCGTGTGCGTGCGTGTGCGTGCGCACGTGCTTGTGTTAGTTCTGCGTGGGGTTGACCACGCGACCCATGAAGACCAGGCAGTCGGTACGGTGCTCGTAGATGAGGAAGAGGAAGGGTCGATCCACAATGAAGCGTGTCTGTGTGGACAGGGGCATGAAGCCTACATGCGTCAGCGCAGCGGCCTCCGTCCCCTCCTCGTTCACCGTGATCGTCCCCTGGTGCTGGAACTGACCAATAGGAAGAGAGAGGGCGAGAATGGGGGGGTAAAGGAATGATGGAGATTGATTAGTGAGATTATGTTCTGTCATTAGTCTTGTTACATTACTCTGGTGTGTGGTGTAGCAATTGAGATTTAGAAAGAGAGAGAAAAAAAGGTTATATCATAATAAATTGTTTTGTTTTGTTTGATGTTGAATATTAAAGTGAGAGAAAATGAAGGAGAGATAAAGGATTGATAGTGATTGAGATGTGGAGAGTGACCGAAGATAGAAGAATGGAGTGATTTTAAGATGGAAGAATGGAAATGTCAGAGGGCTGATCAGAGGAAAGAAGGGACACTCATGAAAGTGTGTCAAGAGAATGAGAAGAGTAAGAGAACAAAGACTGAATATGGAGATGAAGCACAGATAGAACCTGACAGTACAAATCCCTCCAGGGTTTACTGGGCATGTATTAGATGGTATAACAAGTACAGGCTTTCAAAGAAAGAACAGGCTGTATGAAAAATTTGGATTTTGTGTCACATTCTTTCTATTCAAATAGTCACTGCTTTGAGGATTCAACACCCATTTATTGCTGTGAGGAGTTGAGTGTGTTGGGGTTTTCTTACCCAGTTGATGGCAATACTCTCTGCAGTCATAGGGCTGAAGTCTCCCTCTTCAAACAGCTCACTTAGTCCCATTTCCTTCAGATGGGCAATCAGGTCATAGTTCTGCTTCAGTTTGAAGCGAGGGAACACCACCTCTCTTGTCCTAAAGGACAGGAGCAGAGAGTTATATTGACAGTCTGATATTTCTGATCAGTATAGATTGTTAAAATTGATGGATTAACTGATGGATAGACGGATGGATGGATTGATTCATTCATTGATATTAATGAATAAATATGTTGATATGAGCGTAACTGTGAAATGCTGGAAAAAGAAACACATGCCACAGACCAGATTCTTAGTGAGTCACAGCACAAAGCCCAAGACTAAACCTGTGGCAATATATGCTAACCACTCTGGCATATGAGATCTTTAACGCTTTCTCATGCTTCTGACTAGACTGACAAGAGTTAAATAGTTTACAGGGAACTAGCGTAAGAAAACACAGACGTCTCAGGGGACAACAGAAGTACACAAACAGCAGGGACAGACTTGTACATTTTCATCTCATGCTGTTTTTGTTTATCTTGGCAAGGCTTTGTGTCATAACACTGTGTTTACTGTGTGGTTGGCTCTGTCCTTTTCAAAGAGCAGCTTTTCCCACAGCAGATTATACTTCATGCTGAATTTAATCGGATGGAAAAGGATTTTTGTTCTGTTTCTGAAATCTCGCTCCAGGCAGCAGTCATGGCGATCCTTATTAGTACTCTGATCTCATTTTCAACATTTTACTGTTGGTGATTCCCACTTAATATAAATGATTTCAGCCTTGTGGTCTTTTATTACATGCTCTCCAGAGATCCATGTTGGTAGTGCAGGTTACTATCCATTAAGGTTTACCCCTCTACTGGTGGTTCAAGTGGGACACTGGCATAGAGGTCCCTGTTTTACCAATTCTCAAAAAACACAGAGGATAGTTACACCTCATTCATACCACAGTCTGTGCAGTCGTGTTTTGTACGCAGATTACACCATGCACAACACAGGCGTGCTCCACGTGGCCTCCATGTGGCAGCACCGTGCCTCTCTCATGCTGTCTGCTTGAAATAGAAATGAGTTCTGTTTTTTCTCTAGACCTTAAATGAGAGCTTGGACTGCCGCTTCACACAGGAAACCGTTTCTGACAGACAGCAAGGGTTACAGACCGCTAATAGGCTGATTGCTATGTGAATGAGGCCTTAGAAACTGTAGAAAAAATCATTGAAATTTTGTGGGCGAGAGCCATGAATTTAACTTCACTTTGACTACTACTTTTTCATCTGCTGTCAGTAGTTATTCCCAGCCAGTCAGACAGTATTCTAACCTGTGTGCAGGTGGTGTTCTCACCTACTGCTGATATTGCTGAGCCACTTGTTGACCAGCGTTGGTGAGATCTGCACATCTTACCTGTGAGCCAGATGTTTTACATGTGATCAGGTGTAATATTTCACCTGTACTAGATGTTGTTCTCACCTGTTGGTCATGCTTTTGAGCCACTTATTGATGAGCGTTGGCGAGATCTCCTGCTCCAGGTTCCTCATGCCGGAGAGCTTCTGAGGGATGACCACCAGCATGCTGATGTTTCCCGTGTAGGGAAGCAGCAGGATGTCACACTGCATTTTGTTGTCGCTGGCCGCCTGGTAGCTGCCCTTGTTCTGCATCATGGCCACACGCACCTGCTGTTTCTCATTCACGCGGAAGTTGCGGTAGTGCGTCTGCTCCTTGGGGAACTTCATTTCCCATGTGCCTGAGGGGCAGACAAGAGAGGACAGCAGAGGGGATAGCAGGGTTAAAGGCCCTATCTAGCATTTTCAAGGAAATCTTTTATTCTTTTTTGTATTTCATACCATGGTCACATATGGTCAACACAATGTAATCTTGTAGGAGAGCCGGCCTGGCGCTATTTAGTTTGCATGCTAATTTCAGTGGATATCAGTGGACACAGGAAATTTTGCTTCACCCAGAGAGGCCTCATGGTAGCTTTGAGGAGGAAAGTATGTACTCTCATAGATATTGTAAACACATGTTGCAGGGTTAATGGGCCCTGTGTAAATGTTGTCCTCAGCACAAATTTTGTGGACCATCCTGGCTGCACTAAAACACCTGCATTTGGCTACACGTGTGTGCAGACTGTGCATGCCCATGCACCCTTTTAAGTAGGATCTCAGCGTCAAGATGGTACAAAATCTATTCAGGCTGTTTAGGCTATTAACAACATTAACAATCAGTTAATCAGTTCAAATTGGGCAAGTGGCTGATTCGGCAGGTCAGACGAGACAGAAGGTGGGGTTTGAGAAGCAGATGACGGGAAAGAAAGAAGCCCCCAACTGTTTGCACATGGTATGAGTAAAACATTTTGTCATCAGCACATCACACAGAAATGGTGTAATACAAACATCAGACCAGACAGGCTTTTGGGGTTGTGAGTTTTTGCTTTTTTTTCCCTTATCCTTCTTTTTGCGTTTACTCAGAGATCCCTAACTCCACACACACACACACACACACACACACACACACACACACACACACACACACTGATATAACCTTCTCAGTCCTTCATGTGCCACCCACTTCTTTCAAACAGCAAAGTTTCCCTCTGCAGGGAGTCAATAAATTTGTGGGTGTGTAGATTGAAATGTTGGGCTGTTCATATTGATTTGAGGTTAAGTCACTAACTGAAATTCCTCATTGAGTTTCTGGATACCCTACTGTGGCTACAGCCCTGCACTCTGACCCTAAGTGAGGATGATGACCTAAATAGAAGTGCAAATCAAATGTTGATTTTTAAAATTGATTTTTTTTAAATAGATTTTTTTTTTTATTTGTTTGTGTATGTGTGTGGACTATTTTTTCTTGTCACACCTTTGAAGTAGAGGTAGTTGAGCAACATCAGCACCATGTTGGGGTCAACACTCTGCAGTGGCTCCTTGATCAGTCCCTTGGTCAGTTTCTGGATGCGTGCATTGGCCTTCTTCAGGAATGCCGGGTCGGCAAAGTCCACTGACTGTGGCTCGGCAAAGTAATAGGCCTTGACGTCGGCGCGGAAGGGCTCATGAACGCTGACATCCTGGCGCATGTAAAGGTCATTGACGGAGCGCAGCGTGTAGCCAAAGTTGCGTCGGAAGAGACGGTGTGTTAGTTTGCGGAAGAGCTTGTGGATTGTGGTATTGTTGTAATGAATGCTAGTGTTGACGAACTCAGCAAAACCCAGCGTCTCATACAGCTGCCCCTGCATACGTGGGCCCACCCCCAGGGCCATCATTCCCATGGCGATGGAGATGCCGGCGGGCGCAAACAGGATGTTGTCCGTTTGGTTGACGTGGTTACGCAGACTGCGGTACAGTCGGAATCCAAACTTTGAGTTGACCACATTGAGGCGCTGCAGCCGTGAACGCCCGTGGAAGAGTCGCAGCAGACGCGCGCGACGCGCCTTCGGGTCAGATGGCTCAGTTACAAGGTCCAGATCGGGCACTGGTGTCGGTATGTCGTCTATCTCGTCACCCTCGATGTAGTCGTCCTCGCCCATGGCCAAGATCTTGTCAAAGTCGATATAGTCCTCATACTCCAGCTCACTGGTCAGCGTGTTCTCCTTGTGGAAGTCATCAGGGATGGCCTTCACATTCAGCGAGCCATCACTATGAGCTCCTCTGGGATCCACTAGAGCCGCGGACGTTGGCTTGGCAAAGTGCGACTCGAGCGATTTGATCCCAGCCTCAGACGGCCTGGCCAACAGCAGCAGACAGGAGACCGCTAATGTGAGGAACCACATCCTGATAAAGGCAGATTTTGATTAGTCATGACTGTCAGTATGTCTCACAGCAAAGCTGTTAAAAAAACAATCAATCATATCAACATGATCTTGACGCCACTTTTCCTATCCAGAAATGGTCTCAAACAAACTCTGTTATAGAGAGGGAGGTGCTCCAACCTAACAGTTTTGAGAACGGTAAAATCTTAAAGAACCACTGGAAATAGCTTTAGTTCTCTTATGTTCTGTTCGTATATGCCTTTTCCAATTTTCCTGTCACTATGAAGACATTAGTATTAAGGCTTATTAATTAATATTTCAGAGGTGTAATGTTAGTGAAATGAGTCACTGTTCAAAATCATTGTGACAAAATTCTCTACTCTTAAGTTGTGCCCTTACTTTTAGATTACATTTGAAGACAATCTCTACTGTGACACCAATGGATCCAATGGATTCTATAACTGAAACCTTTAAACTTTACTTAGCCATGAATATCAGTTTGTACAGTCGTATGATCCCAATTTGTAAAGACAAATATTTCAAGTGACTTTTAATTGTTCTTGAAATATAGTGAGAGTCTTAGAGTAAGTCTTTACTTACCTGAGCGTGTACTGGTTCTGTCTGTGTGAATGTGAGAGTTTGCTGTGTGTGTGTGTGTGTGTGAGTGAGTGCTTGTGTGTGTGTGTGTGTTTGGCCATCTGGACTTTGCTGTTGTCTCCTGTTGATCAAACAGCACAATTCAAACAACTTGCTTATGGAGAAGAGCTGTTAACTCTTCCATCTGCCATGTTCTGCTTAGTGTAATGCGTGGCTAATGACTGGACCTTTTTTGTCAGTCTGATAAATTTATTTACACACTGTTAATAGTTAAATTGTGTACTTGCTAGTCTTAAAGAATTTTGTTTGTGACTCCTGTTTATTGATTTTTTTAATAAACAGAAAACTTTAATTAACTTCTTTGGTAATGATTTGCTGTTTTGACACTAGAATAGACCGCTATCTCCTGTATAGACTGCATCTCTTTGTGACTCTTGAACTGACTGGACTGGCTACTGTGGCATTGCATCATGGGAAGTTGAGTTTTTTGACTTGTTTGTGTTGCGTTTGTCTTCAGCTGACCCGGCGCTTACCTCCCATTAAAGAGGCCAAACCTCGTTTGCAGAAACTCTTCAGGGACTTCTGGCTCTACTCTGTGGTCATGGGTTTTGCTGTGGAAGGTTGTGGTAAGTGTGCATCACATTCACAGAGAGGTAGTGGAGTTGCATTACTCTTCATTTATAATCTTTATTTGTGATTTGTGTGTGTGTGTGTGTGTGTGTGAAAATGTATGCATTTTTGATTATGTGCATTGTATGTGTTTTTGTGTGTGTGTGTGTGTGAATAAGGCCTGTGGCCTGAGGAGTGGTACGAGGGTGTGTGTGAGATTGCCACCAAGTCTCCGCTGTTGACCTTTCCCAGTGGAGAGCCTCTGCGCTCTGAACTGCAATACAACTCTGCCCTCAAGAACGACACTGTCACCCCGGTAACACACTTCCTCTTGCACTCATCTCTCTCTGTCTCTCTTCTGTTTAAATGATCTCCTCCCTCACTCACCATATTCATTCCTACATGATACTTTACTGAGCATGTTATGAAAGAACATGAAAATATATAGAAATTGAAAAAGAAAGTAAATAATTAAGATTAAAGAATTCATATTAAAGAAAGAATAAAGCTGAGAAGTTGGTCTGCCTATTTGGTTGGGTTGATTTGATTGGTGCAGATGTATTGTGACCCCTTCCTTTTTGTCTGTGTAGGCGGAGCTAAGCGAGCTGCGCAGCACTATCATTAACCTGTTAGACCCTGCCCCTGAGGCCGCCGCCCTCATCAACAAGCTGGACTTTGCCATGTGCACTTACCTGCTCTCTGTCTACCGCCTGGAGTATATGAGGTATGAGCCCCGACTACATCTCTGTCTCACTCTCTGTCTACTGCCTGGAGTATATGAGGTGTGAGCCCCGACTACATCTCTGTCTCACTCTCTCTGTCTATCGCCTGGAGTATATGAGGTATGGGCCCAGACTATATCTCTGTCTCTGTCTGTCTACCGCCTGCAGTTTATGAGGTCTGAGCCCTGACTATATCTCTGTCTCTCTCTCTCTCTGTCTACTGCCTGGAGTATATGAGGTCTGGGCCCTTACTATATCTCTGTCTCTCTCTCTCTGTCTCGCTTAACCATGCACATCTCTAAATCAGTTTCATCCTTAGAATCGTGATCACAGTCTCTGTTTCATCTTTAGAACAGTGATCACAGTCTGGACAGTTTACGTACTTTTACTGTCTTTCTTTTTTCTCTTTTATTGAGTGAATGTTTTAACAACTAATGCCACCAATAAAGAATCTCTACTGTCTCTCTCTCTCTCTGTCTCTCTACCACCTGAAGTATATGACATCTTGGACCTCTCTTCATCTCTCTCTCTCTCTACTGTATCTCTCTCTCTCTCTACCGCCTGAAGTATATGAGATCTTGGACCTCTCTTCATCTCTCTCTCTCTCTACTGTATCTCTCTCTCTCTCTCTCTCTACCACCTGAAGTATATGAGATCTTGGACCTCTCTTCATCTCTCTCTCTCTCTCTCTTTCTCTCTCTCTACCACGTGAGGTATATGAAATCTGGGATCTCTCTCTTTCTCTCACTCTCTCTCTCTTCCTCTTTACCACCTGAAGTATATGAGATCTGGGACCTCTCCTATGAGGTCTGCACTTCATTGTTCTTAGCTGATAATTGCACAACACTTTCTGTTCTCCACGGCTGTTTCTTTGGCTTCTATAGGATGCTGCATTCTAATGACCCTGACCGATTCCAGCTGATGTTCCGTTACTTTGAGGACAAGGCCATTCAGAAGGACAAGTCTGGTGAGTTTGTTTTTTTTTCTCTCTCTCTCTCTTTCTCTCTCTCTCTCACACACACACACACCAGATTTTGTAGATATGCAATATGTCAAAATGTGTCAGTGCCCTAGGTTTTGTTGAAGACACCCATGTGATGATGGTTTTCAGTGGGGATTTGCACCTCCTCTGCAGCAAAGCTCTTGATCTGTTTCTGTCTTGATCTCCCATTGATGAGCTGTATTCATAGCATGCTACGTTAATGCTTAGGTCTACTGCTTAAAATCTGCTTTTGTTCAGGTCTGCTTTGAGTGCTGAGTAGTTTTCCTCTGTGCAGGGATGATGCAGTGTGTGATCTGTGTGGGTGATAAGGTCTTTGAGGTGTTCCTGCAGATGATGGCAGAAAAGGCAAGACACACACACACACACACACACACACACACACACACACACACACACACACACAGCTGATAGTGTTGTGTCCCATGGACGTCCTGCATCTCTCAGCTGTGGATAGGCAGAATTCCTGTCTAAAATGCCTTCATTTGTCTCCATCTGTTAACAGCCGAAGACCAAAGAGCACGAGGAGGAGCTGGAGCGTCATGCTCAATTCCTATTGGTCAACTTTAACCACACACACAAACGCATCCGCAGAGTGGCAGACAAATACCTGTCTGGATTGGCTGAAACGTACGTCCCAAAGAAAAGTGTCTGATATTGCAGTTAGTAAATGGCAGCAATGATGTTTATCAACACAAACTTAGAAAAAAAGACTGATGTTGATGCTGGTGTTGTGTTGTGTTGCATTGCGCTGAGCTGTGCTGAGCTGAGCTAATGTATTTGCCTTCATTTAGTTTTCCTCACCTGCTGTGGAGTGGTCGTGTGCTGAAGACTATGCTCGACATCTTACAGACCCTCTCTCTGTCTCTAAGTGCTGTGAGTGGAGACAACAAACAAACAAACAAACATGCAAACAAGAACTACTGTGACATTAAATGTCCAGTTCAAGCACAGTAGACACATTTTCTTTGAACACAATTTCTCATCTGAATTGCATAGTAAAGAAGAATTTAAAGTTGAGCTTTTCCATATATTTCATGACAGATCATTCAAGACAGTGACATGTTCTCTAAATAGCCAATTACCTACTACTTTGGACAATTAATTAATGTAATTAATTATGTAATGTAATAAAATTATGTAATTAATAATCAGTGACTCTCATTGGCCAGGATATCCACAAGGACCAACCCTATTATGACATCCCAGACACTCCCCATCGCATCACCGTCCCAGACACCCATGAAGCCCGAGAGGTAAGGGTCTGATCAGCAGAGAAACTGACCAGTTATAATGATCAACATGGCAACAGAAAACAGGGATGATATCTGATCATTCTCTTCCCTCTGAAGCCTCTTACCCTCTCTGCCTCTATTAAGCCTCTCTGAAACCCCTTAGGCTAAATATGATTGTTATATGACTCATTCATGTTTCTGTGATGTTATAATGTTTATATAGTGTGTAAGGAGCATTGAAGCCTGCCTTTGGTAACTTTAACCTGTGAGCGTGTGTGTGTGTGTGTGTGTGTGTGTGTGTGTGTGTGTGTTAGAGCATAGTGAAGGACTTTGCAGCTCGCTGTGGAGAGATCCTGAAGGAGGCTATGAAGTGGGCCTCTTCTGTCACCAAGTCCCATCTGCAGGTGAGTCACTACACACAGAGACCTAGGATGTTATATTTACATTACAACACATTAGTGTGAAATTACCAAGAGATAAAGGTGAGATGTTTCAGAAATATCCATGACCCAACCATGACCCATCCAATTCCCTTTCTACCTTTTCACTTCATGTTCTGTTTGTCTTCGTCACCTCCTGACCTTTTCTCCCCTGACCTCTTTCTGTTGAACTCTCTTTCCTTTCCATTGTGTCTTTGTCTGTGTTTTAATCTCTCTTTCTCTCTATCTCTCTCTCTCTCTGTCTCTCTCTCTCTCAGGAGTATCTGAATAAGCATCAGAACTGGGTGTCCGGTCTATCTCAGCACACGGGGCTGGCTATGGCTACTGAGAGCATCCTTAACTTTGCCGGCTACAACCGACAGAGTACCACACTAGGGGTGAGAATACACACACACAAACACACATATACACATGCACACACGTTCGTGGAACAAATGCAGACACACAAGCAAACAGACGCACACACACACACACACACACACACACATGGATGAGGCACATACAGAATCGCAGACACACTCACACACACACTCACATACACACATTTACAACGCAGGGAGAGCAATCCACATATCCACAGTCATACTTCAGTGCAATCCTCCCATCAGTGCACAGTGGTAGTAGTGTAATCCTGTGCCGTCCCCCTCCACTACTCTTCTCCGCTGACTACTTTACTGTCACCATTAGAATATCGCTGAGGTGATCGGACAGCAGATCAAGGTAAGGATGGAGCTGCAGTAGATGTCAGACCAGATGCACTCACTGGTCAGCAGACTAATTAATACAGCGACACACAATCACTGCTTTTAATTTAGTGATTTGGCATTTATGCACAGTGAACTATATGTAAGGAATCTCTGTGTGCTAAATCAATTCCTGATTCACCAGAGATAATCAGATGCATCAGTAAATCATGAACGTAATGATTAGATACTCAATATTTTCCTGTGTTGAGTTAATTTATATGAATTTTGATGTCGACAATGATCCCAATCACGTATTTCAGAGCTCCTTACCCCACGGACTGATAAATTAGAAATATTTTAGTTTAGTTGATTTAATTTTCATATTGTTCGTCTTTCCTATCCTCTGTCTCTGTCACCTCATGGAGAAGAGATAAATCAGAATAGTGTCTAACCTGTTGATTATACTGCCTTTACCACACTAACTGATTTTAAAGTATTTGTGTGAGTGTTATGTGTTCATGTCTGTATGACACTAAACCATGAATATATGCACGCATGTATTTGAAAATGTGTACAGTACATACAGTACAAAGTGTGCATGTGTCTGCATTCTGCATTGCTGTGTATTGTGTGTGTAATTATTAGTGTATTATTACAAGTGTGCATGTACCTGTGTATGTGTGTGTGTGTATGTGTGTGTGTCTGCCGGTCTGTCTGTGTGTTTATAAGTGTGTATATTGTAGTGGTTTTCCATTTGCTTCATTTGTGTTTTGTGCTTATTGTTCCATCCTATGTTGCTTATTCCACCTGCTACTCACATACCTGGTTGCCCGGGTGATGCCACTAATGCTTGGTTGGCTATCCCCATGGTTTCCTGGGTTGTGTTGTGGGGTAACTGGTTGCCTGGGTGCTTGGTTGCCTTGGTTACCTTGCTGGTTGCCTGGCTGTCGTGTGCTGTGTCAATCGCCCACAGGCTGCTTTTCCTCAGGTTAGTTCAGAGTCGCGAAAACTCTCACACACTCACTCTCTCACTCTTTCACTCACTCACTCTCACTCTCTTCTCTCTCTTCTCTCTCTCTCTCTCTCTCTCTCTCTTCCCCTTAATTTCTTCTATGTTCTGGTCTAGAAGGCAGTTTGCCTGTTGCTCCCCCAAATGAGTGTTCAGCCTCTGGCTTTAATTTTCTGATGCATGTTTGCCTCCCTCTTCACATCCCAACACATACATACATATATATATATATATATATATATATATATATATATATAGTAACACTTAGCACATATAGGTCTGCCATTAACAAGCTGCTTATTAACATGCAAATGTTAATTTGTTTGTCATTACACATCACTTATTAATACCATAGTCTGCATGAGCTTATTCATAGTAAGTAACTTAGGTGTTTATATATGAATTATGATATTAATATGCTTTGCTCAGTAAGGGGCTTATAAGGTGGTAGTACAACAGGAACAGGTTTTCTCAAGAACAATTATTCTCAATCAAAAAAATGTAATTAGGACTTATTTGAACAAGATTAGAACTTTGGGTTTTGTTCCTATGAATAGGCCGTCTTTTCTCAGTATTACTGAAGGAGAAAACCTCATATCATCATAATTCATATACAACAACTAACTTACCATCTGTGAATAAACAGTAATTAGGAGTTATTATTGGAAAATGAGTTAATAGTCTATTATGGGTAGAATAAAGTCATGCAGAATAAGGTATTAATAAGAGTGTATACACACACACACACATCCTAATTCATATGCAACAACTAACTTACCATCTGTTAATAAACAATAATTAGGAGTTTATATTGGAAAAATTCTGAGTTAATAGTCTATTATGGGTAGAATAAAGTCATGCAGAATAAGGTATTAATAAGAGTGTATGCACACACACACGCACACACACACACACACACTTATGCACTGGTATTTTCCTTCAGAGCACCCAGCTGACTGAGAGGCCCAGTTGTGTGAAGAAGGACTACTCTAACTTCATGGCCTCCCTCAACCTACGCAACCGCTACACAGGAGAGGTACATACTGTGTGTGTGTGTGTGTGTTTATGACAGAGAGAGAGTGTGTACTATGACTATACATAATCATACATTTGCACAAACACAAAAGTATATTGGTCGTGTGTATGGATAATTGTGTTTTCTTGAAATTGTTTTTAGTGAAATTGATATAGCACTGAAACTATGTGAATCTAATGCATGGTATGTGTATTGTGTGCGTTTGTTTGTTTGTGTGTGTGTGTGTGTGTAGGTGGCAGGAATGTTGCAGTACGCACAGGTGACGCACACTGAATCTGACCTGAACAGTATCATGGTGCAGCAGATGACTGAGGCTCTGGACGCCAAAAACTCAGATGCCTTCACACAGAGCATGTTCAAGATGACTGCCTTACTCATCAGTACCAAAGGTACGCGCACACACACACACAAACTCAGATGTTCTCAGACAGAGCATGTTCAAGATGACTTACTCATCAGCAAAAGCACACACACACACACACTTGCACAAATTCACTCTCACAAACCCCAAAAAACTTCACAATTTTCAGCATGACACACCAGCTCATTTCCACCCATGTACACTCACACCTTATCACATGGCCTGTTCAACAAGACCCTTTTAGACATCCTTCCCTGTCCCTCCCACAGTATCTCTCTAAGCGCTAACCTGTCCATCTATCTGTCTTCCTTTCTACTCCATGATAGAGTGATTCTCATCTCTACTGATCCCTGCACATCTTATCCACCCAACCATCCAAGTTATACTCTCTTTCTCTCTCTCTCTCTGTCTCTCTCTTACTTTCTCTCTGTCTCTCTCTTACTTTCTCTGACTCCACTCTGTAAGCTGAGTGAAACCTTCACCATCACTGGTAGTCCCCAGAATGATCCTAATTCAGTCATCCAGATATCCACACATCCCTCCATCCATCCATCCATAAATCCATCTACCCCTTTGACTCTCCATCCTTCTGCTTCTCCTTCCTCCCACCCCTGCTGCCTGTGTAGACTGTGACCCCCAGCTCCTGCACCACCTGTGCTGGTCACCGCTCAAGATGTTCACGGAGCACGGCATGGAGACGGCCATCGCCTGCTGGGAGTGGTTCCTGGCCGCCCGCGATGGCATGGAAGTGCCGGTAGTATTACACAGCCCACCCTCAATATAACCACATACAACCACTGGGATTGATCTGATAATTCATGCAGTGTGACGCTTGATACAATTATAATCCTTTGGGTTTACCAATAATATTTTATCCATGGAATGGATAAAGTGGACAACATCTTTTAAAACCAGAATGCATCACACTGCACCCTAGAATTATCAGAGAATGCCTGCCAGTAGGTTGCTGGAGATATTTTTAGAATTATAGTCAGTATAGATTATTTCAACAGTAAAAACAGACATCTGTACGCTCTGATTTGTTCTCATGCTACATCAGCTATGTTTACTGTATCACCTGTGGGACGTTAAAACAGAAGCTCTGTGGGATTAGCTTATTTAATTGAAACAGGCCTATTCCAAGTCACCATCAATATATTACACTGTAGCCATACCTCATCAAAGCATATGAGAAATACCTTATGGGGATATGATGTTTTGATTTCTATGCAGAGACTTTATGTAACCATCATGTAAGAGTAACAAAGAGGATCCGCCTACCCTATCTATTATCTTAAATGTTTACGCAGGCATGCATTTTTGTCGATTTATGCAAGTCTTATGCGAACCTAGTCATTTACACTTAATTTATGTACGGCAGCCTAATTTATGTCCTCTTTACCCTGCCATTGTTGTCGATGTCCTCATCGTTTCCATCGTTGGTCGATGTTCCATCGCTTAAAGTTTTAGCATCTCCTAAACAAAACTTTCAGGGGCACTGAGTGACTGAGAACTCTATGGTGCGTCGCTATGTGTGCCCAAGTGAAGCACTCCACAAGCTTAAATATTCCCTAGCCATGTTTAGTTGCTCCCTTTACCAATATTGTGTGATGGATGTGAACATCTGTGTGTACATCTCCGTTTGCTTTTTATTCAAAGGTTTAGATTCCAATTGCAGTAATTTCCCCAATATAAGCCCACACTATGTATAATCCTCAGGCCAGTGTTTAATGCAAACTACAAAAACAAAACCATGTACTGACCTCACCCTTGTATTAACCTCATCCATGTATTAACGCTCAGGTCTGTAAAATTACCTATTGACATCACACATCAGATCAGATCACAGACAGACATGATGAAACACACACACATCACTGTATGTAGCACCACTAACCTCATAGATGAAGAAACATTCCATGTTGCAAAATCAATGTATTAACCTCAGTTATTAATCAGGAATTTATGGTATTTACAGATTAGTTTAATTAATTCTGTATTTTGCTATTATGTCATGTTAACAGACTGCCACTACACATGTTTTTAATTTAAAGATTTAACATTTAGGAATGTAATTCATAGTTTTCACATTTGTAATGATTTGACACAGATAACTGTTTGACTCATCTTGGACAGCTGATATTGGAACTCACACACATAGTATTTTGGGCTCAAACATTCTGAATTCAATGAATTAGCTCATTATTTTTGTGAGAAAAGCTACTTAACATGTGTGTCTGTCTCTCCTGATCAATACTGTACATGGTGAAATTGTATATTTTGAAGAATGTCGCAAATATTGATCTATGTCCACAGCCTTCATGTATTACTTCTGTCTAAAACACACACACATACACAGGTGTCAGCTGCAAAGTCACACACCTAGACAGCGGAGGGCAGGTAAGTATCAAGTACACACACTACACAGACAGTATCTTTCTCCTGTCATGCTTTGTTATGAATCCCCAGTCGAGACTCCAGGGTTCCCCACCTCAGGCGGATGTGTGTCTGTGTGTAGGACATCAGGAAGTACAAGCCTCACGCTGAGGAATATGTCAACTGTAAGTAGGTCAGCATGTATGTCATCCTCATGACGAAACTATTTCAGAGTTTCTGATACCTGAAACTGTTAACATCTATCATTTAGAATTACATACATTGTTGATGTCATGATGTTATATTGATATGACTAGTTATTAAATTTGGGTGTGTGTTTGTATGTGTGTGTGTGTGTGTGTGTGTGTGTGTGTGTGTGTGCAATTGCCTCTGTGCTGTGGACTCGAGTGCCTCAAATGTGCGAACCTTAACCTTGAGCACTGCCCTAGCACTTTTAGGATCTGTTTCAGCGGGCTACCGTTAACATTTGCATCCCACAATCAATCTATTGATTGGGAGCTTTATTTCTCACTACAGTGGATTTTACCACCAGAACCCCAGGATAAAAATGAAGTTGAAGGCAGATTTAACACATAATGCTTTGCATAAGAAAATTGTGATTCTGTTACACCACACACAGTTTCAGTAGAAAAGTAGTCACTACTGTCTCACTCAAAGGTTAGGGTACTCATATAATGTAAGACCTATGTGTTATCAGTCTACAAGGACATTTTCATTGAGGGTTGTGCTCGGCACTGGGTTTCTGACAAGGGCTGCGTCAACATTGAGCACTGGGGCACTTGAAGTGTGTGGTGTTTACGCACAGAGCCTTAGGAACAGGTGAGAGTGCAGGTCCAGTCAACTAGGCCACTTACTGGGAAATCAGTATCCATACCACTGTCAGCAATAAACATGCCTGCTTACAAAATGGCTTCAGTGGACTGTCCACTGTATCATATGTATGCATATCTGGTATACACACATGTGTAGAAGGTGTGATACTTTTTTGTATTTGTGTGTGTGTGTGTGTGTTTTAGGTCTGTCTAAGAAAAGTAACCGAGGTACCCAGCTCCATAAGTACTATATGAAGCGCCGAACTCTGCTGCTGGCCCTGCTGGTATGAAACACTCCCTGAAGGCTTTCTTTCTGCTCCATATT
>JAIFZK010000047.1:837500-912500 GCA_027481765.1 Tenualosa thibaudeaui
TTATACATGAGCTCCACTTATAACAATAGAGGCGTTTTGAATGACACCAGCTAATTGTATCAGCCAATGTAGGCCTATGTTTTGTAAAGCGATCCTCCAGCATGAGCAACAAATTTGTGATAGACTAATACTCTAACACAGACAGTAATGTCAATGAAGACTGAACTGATGAAATGGCATACGAAATATCATATCTAGTTTCTCCTGGCTGCATAGTCATGTAAGCAAAGATGCACAAGGGGGCGCCATAATTCACTGAAGTAGCACAATGTGTATGGAGACTCCTGCTGCATCTACAATAACTTAATTACTCACTTAAAATATGAAAAAAATATGAAAAAGGAACTCATTTCAGTTAAGAACAGAAAATGTGGGTTTTTTTTTTTTTTTTTTGCCTCTGTGAAACCCAAAAGCACAGTTGAAGGTAACACTGTTCATTTCTTTCGTCATCTGTAGGCAGTGGATTGATTCACTCCTTCCTGGGACATTTATTCCCTCAATATATGAAATGCCTTTGGATGCTTCCAAACTGTTTACTTTAACCGCTTACAGCAGCCTGTTCCTGGTTTACGCTGTTCTTGTCTGCATGGTAAGCGGGAGGATATCAGAGCACATTTTGTACATTTTACCATCATACTTATTGGGTAAATCTATATGATGTCAGCACAGCAGCTCTCTACAGTGGCTGCCACTGAATGTGTACCAGCACCTGATTGGATCCCTGTCATTTATAACCACTGATTATTTATTTGATGGAATTGGGATTGAAGTCACTGAGCAGACAGAACAATTGCTAACTCTTAAAATGGCAGAATGTTACATAACATGTAGAGAGTTCTCTGAGTGTAAATATGAAATGGTACAAAGGCCTGAGTATCAGGGCAGTGAGAACACTGGTGTAAGCAGATGATCAGTGGAGATGGCTCTATTGAAAGTCATGGATCTCCATATACCTGGTCTTGTGTTCACTACAAGCAAAGAGTATGGAGTATGGAACACCCTATAGCAGGGGTGGCTAAACCTTTCTGTCTGCGGGTCACATACTGAAAAATCTAAGCTGTCAAGGGCCAATGCAAAATCAAGAGGTTTTAACCCATTTCAAGTGAAAGAGCGACTGGGTTTTTAGATCAGAAAACCCATAGGCTAACTAATCCTACACTATTTAACAATACTTAAAGCAGGACTGAAACTGTGATGTGCAATGGACATATATCATTAGTTTAATGGAACAATGGTCCAAATGACATGTTTTTTTTTACTTCATGGCGAGCCACATGAAAGAGACCAGAGGGCCACAATTGGACCCCGCGCCATAGTTTGGCCACCCCTTTGGCCTTATAGTGTCCACAAGTTGTTCCATACGCTTCCATACGATTTCTAAATAAAAAGCTTTTGATAGCAAAGAAATGCAAGTGTCCACTGCAAGTTTGAGTGCCATATTTGCCAATCACAAAGCCCAGATGTACTGTGCTTTCTCTGTCTTAGAGTATAAGGACTGTTAATAGTGTGTTTGTATGTGCGGCTGTGTGTGTTTTTGCTGTGTGTGTGATGTTTAGTAGGAACTGGCTTATCTTTGCAAAACTTTGAAAAACTCTTTTCAAACCTTAGCATCATTGTCTTGCATCAGTTTTTCTATCCTCCGGTCTTTTTCAAATGTCTGCTGTTTGTGATATTTAATCAAATAAATTATGACATTATGACTCCCTTGACGTGACAGCTTTCTAATTCTTTGTTCTTATTCAAAGCTTTCTGTGTTCAACCAAGCATACAGTACAGTGTGCTTGATACACCTGATACATCTAGCCACAAGGCATATGCCACAGTATCTCTACTTGCAAGTTTAGACGGACCAATCACATCTCTTTGTCCTTATAGAGTGTCACCTAGACGTACCCTAGCGGTAGCTTTTCATCTTATCAGCATGCAGAGGTATTTTGAAAGACAACCATTGATTCTGCCCCTTGGATGCCCCGGTCTATCAGTCACGGCCAGACTATACATTTTGATATTGACAGTCTGATTCGACAGGCTACTGCCCTGTAGCAAAAATAGTTCTTCAGCTCCTCAATGGTTCACTGAGTGCCTTTTTGCAGGTATTTAAGACGTTCCGCTATTGAAATAAAACAACAGAAAAATTCAGTACTATACCAGGTTATAAATAATGTTATTCATCGTTTTTTGTATTTTGTATTGTTATGTGTTATGAAGAACTATGATTGTTAATTTTAAACCTACCAATTTTATCTGTAAAGTCTATTACAGTTAAGCAAAGGTTTCATTTGTTGTATGCATTTGTTTTATTCCAAATAATTTCATTTCTCATATTTCATATAATAAGTATTTGTGGTGCACCCAAATATAGGTGACCACAGGTCTGCAGATGTATGACTACTTTTATTTAGTATTTTCATAAGTAATTTTTGCATATTATCACTTTAGAATGGCCTAGTGCCTAGTAGGAACATAAGTGTGTGACACAGGTGGAGCAGTTGTGTCTTGAGTTGCAAAGGGGGCAGACTACCACTCAGCCCTCAGATGCATTTTGGATGAAGTGCTGGAGATCAGCAGCCTGTGTGTCATCTCCTTATTTTATCACCCTGTTTTACAGGTTAGTACTGGGTGGACCCCCTGTCCTTGTTGTAGTGTCTGCAACTTAGGACAGATGTTTAGTTGATCAGCTGTTTTTGTGTTATTTCCATGATGACTATCTGCCTCTGTCTAAAATGTAAGCCCGGGCCTTTCCAAGGGTCTCTACAGGGCCCTGAAATGAAAGGGACAAGCCACGCTTCTGAGGAAATACTCCCATTTCCCATCAGTTTTACCACTTTCATCCTACCGTTCTCTCAGTCTGACGCTCCAGTTTTACCACTTCATCCTGCTGTTCTCTCAGTCTGATGCTCCAGTTTTACCATAGATTATTGAATTGGACTAGACCAGTTGCATCTCGCCCATTAGCATCTTGCTCAAAAGTGAAAGAAATGTTCCTATTCACTTACACCTATTCATTCCTATAAACTTGACTCTTCTGTAGTTACAAAGTGTACTAACACCGACAGAAAATGAAAAGAGGTGATTTTCTTGGGTGATATTACATGGAACTACTGTCATTCTGCTAGAATAATCATGGAACTTTGCTACCATACCATGAGATCCGTGGCTTGCACTACTTGACTTGGAGACATGGAGTTGACTGCTGCCGGCATTGCATTCTGGGTCAAAAATGCCAAAAATAACCAATAAGATGGGAATATGGAAGGGCTTTCAACCCAGAATGCTTTGCTGGTGCTTGATAGTCAGGTAATGACAAATTCACCTATTGTTTGGGGCATAGGCTGTCCCACTTCATTTGTTTACTTTCTTTAGAAAGAGAGACAGTGATCTTGTCAACCAGCTGCTCCAATGTCAGCTGTGAGCACAGATACACACACTCACACACAAGGATCTGTGGAATTTCTTTAGCTTTATTTACCTTTCAAATAGTATGTGAGAGTCTGTGTTGGTCAGACTCTCTAGAGGAGGCTGGCAGTGGGGAAGATATCCAGTGGATCTTTCAAGTGGGAGAAGACTGTGGACAGGTGCAACTCGTCCCCTTTCTACATACATCATGAATCAGCTCCAAATGAAGCCATACCCACACATGGAAACAGAATTGGATTTATAACAGTTAGGAAGCATCCATGTCACACACACACACACACACACACACACACACACACACAAATACCTACATGCTACACCATCCCCAGGGTAGGGGTAGGGCAGAGTGTGATGTGGTGAGGAAGAGGGCCCCCTTAGACCAAAAGTTGTCGGCATTAAAACTGTGAATCTACATGTCCACTGAGTTTCATTTGTCCCATTCAAGAGAGCACAAAAACAGAAACAAAAACAGAAACTGTTCTGAACAGAAATATTTCTCTTATCTCATTTGCCAGAATTGGGAAATCTAGAGTTTTAAATGTCACACAAGTGATGTTTCAATGCTGTTTAAATACCATGCTGTGTTTATGTAAAATAGTTGAAAATACTTTACCAGTCAAAGGGCTAAATAAATCATCGTGACAGAGTTAAGAGTTCAGAGTTAAGAGTTCAGAGTTAAGAGTTCAGAGTTAAGAGTTCAGTCTAATTTGCAATTTTTCAGAGTGCCGCTAAAACAATACTCCAAGAGGTAATGGTATGTGGTTTAGCTTGATTTGTTCTTGCTGTGGTGCGTTCTAGCAATGCAATATTCTTAGTCAGAGAGCCAGGTGGAGTTCATGGGTAGCTGGGGGTTAAACCAGTGTTTTAGAGTGTTTTTTTTGGAAATACTTTGACAGGTAAAGCAGATGTCACTTAGAATGACATGGTTAATGCAACAACAGACCATGGATTTTATGATGAAATGTTACAAGTCACGCACCTATGTGCAAGGTAAATAATACACTCAAACCACATTTCTGTACAATAACACATTCTCCTTAACCTGTATTAAAGATGTTGACCTGTTTTGACGTGATTTTTGTTCTCATATTTGTGAAAAGGTAGAATGGGATTTCTAGAAAGATCTGTGTGTTAGTTGTGACGCCAACTTGGAGGGGATTGGCCAGTAATGGTGTGGCAGATTTTCATTGGTCTATTGGTCTAGACCTCAGGGGCGGAGTAAACTGTATATAAGCATGCCCCATGTCTATGAGGACCATTTTTGCCACGGATCAGCTTGAAGCACCAGCCAGGCTCTCTCCATTAGCTATTTCAAAATGTCTTTGTGTTTGGTAAAATTTTGTATGGATGTTTTTCTATACATTCACCATATGGGATGCTCTATCTGGAAAAGAATCTCAATGAAGACTCAGCTGGACAACAACAGATTGCCAGATTCTGAGATAAGTATAAGTGAAGTGTCATGTCACTTCTTCGCCACAGGTAATGATCATAGTTTCAAATATGGCTTATTTGGAACGAACCGATCCTTCAAAATGCATACATTTAATGGAAGCAACGGCATTGGAAAAGGCATCGGAAGGATTGTGATTGTTTGATTGTTTGTGAGTCATTTTACTCACGAAATAATGGTTATGGTCCATATGGCTGTCAATATGCTGATGATTTGCATTCACAGCGATTAATCAATCGGGTTACAAAACAAAAACAAAATGAGCGATAGAGCAGAGGAAAATCACCCACGAAATGATTGTCATGGCCAAATTACCTAATCGACCTAATCGACTTAAACTCAGTCGGGTAAGAAAAAGCTCGATGGAGAAGAAATGCCACCGGTATTGGATGAAAGTATTTGCTAAATATCAGCAAAATCCGGGGAAATTCAATACACGTGCTCCATTTGGCTCAACATCTAACCTGAATGTAGTTGTTCATATAGTAAATAAAATAAAAATATCGAACATCCACTACAAAGTGTGTTTGTTTTCATTTAAAACATACTTCTCCTTCTTCCGTAGTGTATATAGTATTGTTTTACATTGTGTTGTAATCAAAGGGTCTGTGGAAGGAAATAACCAGGGGAGATTTACATTGAGTGATTACAGTAGAATTTGTGTTTGCTGAGAGTGCAAAAAATACATCTGTGTTCTATTTTCAAAAACGGCACCACACAAGGAAAAGTCTATATTTCACCACGAGATACCTGCCTGACCAGACTTAGTGAATAGCATTGTGTGTCCTCTTCTGAAGTTTCCCACATGCTGGAAGTGAGCAGCAGCAGCTCAGTGTGTCCCTGCTGATCTCTTAGTGGGAGAGTTTGCTGAACACCACAGTTTTTTTAAGAGCATAATTTCATACCCACTGGATGTGATTCAGTGGTGATAAGGACATATACCGGTATCATGATGCCAGGTCATCACTTTATTGTGAGAAGGATGATGACTACTCAATTTGTTATTATACCAATTCCCATTATTTTCTTACAGATAGATAGATAATCCTATAGAAATTGCATTAGTGAAAAGGGTGTCCCCTGGTAACACTTCACAACAATGGTACGCAAGTTAGCATTAGCTAGGCCTTAACTAGCACTTAGTTAACCATTAGTAAGCATTGACTGACTTTATTTCAGGGTACACAAAACCAGTGAGTGAAGATGTTTTAATAATGAGTCATGATGAATACATGTGAATAATCTCTGACTGTACCTGATGAGGTTTGTTCAGAGGTGTATTCACATGAAGACACTGTGACATAATTTTCATTTTGAATCTATCATGAATTCATTCACTTAATAATTCTAAATTCTGTATTAGTTCCGTAGGTGGTTGGCACATCAGTTATACAGATATAGCTGAGCAGGAAATGAGGACTTCATTATTTAGACCAAAGGAAAACACAATCATAAAAGCCATTTTGTATGATTTTATTAATGAGAAAATAATCATGATTTTCTTATGTAGTAATTCCTTGCTAATGTTGGGTCAGTGATTACTAATGGTCAACTATGTGTTAGTTAAGGCTTAATTCATGCAAAATGATGTACCATGATTATAAATTCTTACCTCTCCCTAATCAACTCCACCCCAGACTAGTTCATACCACAGAGATGAACTTTTGTTTGTAAATTAGAAACAAATGTGTTCAAGGTTTTGAACCAGAGCATGGAACAAAAAAAGAAAACCAGAAACTCTTGATATGTTGCTAGAAACATAAATTAAAAAAACAACGAAACCAGAATCCCTGTAGTTGAAAATAATTGACTAGTGAAAAGGCTAAATAAATCAGCGTGACAGAGTTAAGAGTTCAGAGTTAAGAGTTCAGTCTAATTTGCAATTTTTCAGAGTGCCGCTAAAACAATACTCCAGGAGGTAATGGTATGTGGTTTAGCTTGATTTGTTCTTGCTGTGGTGCGTTCTAGCAATGTAATATTCTTAGTCAGAGAGCCAGGTGGAGTTCATGGGTAGCTGGGGGTTAAACCAGTGTTTTAGAGTGTTTTTTTGGAAATACTTTGACAGGTAAAACAGGTTTCACTTAGAATGACATGGTTAATGCAACAACAGACCATGGATTTTATGATGAAATGTTACAAGTCACGCAGCTATGTGCAAGGTAAATAATACACTCAAACCACATTTCTGTACAATAACACATTCTCCTTAACCTGTATTAAAGATGTTGACCTGTTTTGACGTGATTTTTGTTCTCATATTTGTGAAAAGGTAGAATGGGATTTCTAGAAAGATCTGTGTGTTAGTTGTGACGCCAACTTGAGCATGGAGGGGATTGGCCAGTAATGGTGTGGCAGATTTTCATTGGTCTATTGGTCTAGACCTCAGGGGCGGAGTAAACTGTATATAAGCATGCCCCATGTCTATGAGGACCATTTTTGCCACGGATCAGCTTGAAGCACCAGCCAAGCTCTCTCCATTAGCTATTTCAAAATGTCTTTGTGTTTGGTAAAATTTTGTATGGATGTTTTTCTATACATTTACCATACGGGATGCTCTATCTGGAAAAGAATCTCATTGAAGACTCAGCTGGACAACAACAGATTGCCAGATTCTGAGATAAGTATAAGTGAAGTGTCATGTCACTTCTTCGCCACAGGTAATGATCGTAGTTTCAAACATGGCTTATTTGGAAAGAACCGATCCTTCAAAATGCATACATTTAATGGCAGCAACGGCATTGGAAAAGGCATCGGAAGGATTGTGATTGTTTGATTGTTTGTGAGTCATTGTACTCATGAAATAATGGTTATGGTCCATATGGCTGTCAATATGCTGATGATTTGCATTCACAGCGATTAATCAATCGGGTTACAAAACAAAAACAAAATGCGCGATAGAGCAGAGGAAAATCACCCATGAAATGATTGTCATGGCCAAATTACCTAATCGACCTAATCGACCTAAACTCAGTCGGGTAAGAAAAAGCTCGATGGAGAAGAAATGCCACCGTATTGGATGAAAGTATTTGCTAAATATCAGCAAAATCCGGGGAAATTCAATACACGTGCTCCATTTGGCTCAACATCTAACCTGAATGTAGTTGTTGATATAGTAATAAAATAAAAATATTGAACATCCACTACAAAGTGTGTTTGTTTTCATTTAAAACATACCTCTCCTTCTTCCGTAGTGTATATAGTATTGTTTTACATTGTGTCGTAATCAAAGGGTCTGTGGAAGGAAATAACCAGGGGAGATTTACATTGAGTGATTACAGTAGAATTTGTGTTTGCTGAGAGTGCAAAAAATACATCTGTGCTGTTCCATTTTCAAAAACGGCACCACACAGGGAAAAGTCTATATTTCACCACGAGATACCTGCCTGACCAGACTTAGTGAATAGCATTGTGTGTCCTCTTCTGAAGTCTCCCACATGCTGGAAGTGAGCAGCAGCAGCTCAGTGTGTCCCTGCTGATCTCTTAGTGGGAGAGTTTGCTGAACACCACAGTTTTTTAAGAGCATAATTTCATACCCACTGGATGTGATTCAGTGGTGATAAGGACATATACTGGTATCATGATGCCAGGTCATCACTTTATTGTGAGAAGGATGATGACTACTCAATTTGTTATTATACCAATTCCCATTATTTTCTTACAGATAGATAGATAATCCTATAGAAATTGCATCAGTGAAAAGGGTGTCCCCTGGTAACACTTCACAACAATGGTATGCAAGTTAGCATTAGCTAGGCCTTAACTAGCACTTAGTTAACCATTAGTAAGCATTGACTGACTTTATTTCAGGGTACACAAAACCAGTGAGTGAAGATGTTTTAATAATGAGTCATGATGAATACATGTGAATAATCTCTGACTTACCTGATGAGGTTTGTTCAGAGGTGTATTCACATGAAGACACTGTGACATAATCTTCATTTTGAATCTATCATGAATTCATTCACTTAATAATTCTAAATTCTGTATTAGTTCCGTAGGTGGTTGGCACATCAGTTATACAGATATAGCTGAGCAGGAAATGAGGACTTCATTATTTAGACCAAAGGAAAACACAATCATAAAAGCCATTTTGTATGATTTTATTAATGAGAAAATAATCATGATTTTCTTATGTAGTAATTCCTTGCTAATGTTGGGTCAGTGTTTACTAATTGTCAACTATGTGTTAGTTAAGGCTTAATTAATGCAAAATGATGTACCATGATTATAAATTCTTACCTGTCCCTAGTCAACTCCACCCCAGACTAGTTCATACCACAGAGATGAACTTTTGTTTGTAAATTAGAAACAAATGTGTTCCAGGTTTTGAACCAGAGCATGGAACGAAAAAAGAAAACCAGAAACTCTTGATATGTTGCTAGAAACATAAATTAAAAAAAACAACGAAACCAGAATCCCTGTAGTTGAAAATAATTGACTAGTGAAAAGGCTAAATAAATCAGCGTGACAGAGTTAAGAGTTCAGAGTTAAGAGTTCAGTCTAATTTGCAATTTTTCAGAGTGCCGCTAAAACAATACTCCAAGAGGTAATGGTATGTGGTTTAGCTTGATTTGTTCTTGCTGTGGTGCGTTCTAGCAATGCAATATTCTTAGTCAGAGAGCCAGGTGGAGTTCATGGGTAGCTGGGGGTTAAACCAGTGTTTTAGAGTGTTTTTTTGGAAATACTTTGACAGGTAAAGCAGGTTTCACTTAGAATGACATGGTTAATGCAACAACATACCATGGATTTTATGATGAAATGTTACAAGTCACGCACCTATGTGCAAGGTAAATAATACACTCAAACCACATTTCTGTACAATAACACATTCTCCTTAACCTGTATTAAAGATGTTGACCTGTTTTGACGTGATTTTTGTTCTCATATTTGTGAAAAGGTAGAATGGGATTTCTAGAAAGATCTGTGTGTTAGTTGTGACGCCAACTTGAGCATGGAGGGGATTGGCCAGTAATGGTGTGGCAGATTTTCATTGGTCTATTGGTCTAGACCTCAGGGGCGGAGTAAACTGTATATAAGCATGCCCCATGTCTATGAGGACCATTTTTGCCACGGATCAGCTTGAAGCACCAGCCAAGCTCTCTCCATTAGCTATTTCAAAATGTCTTTGTGTTTGGTAAAATTTTGTATGGATGTTTTTCTATACATTTACCATACGGGATGCTCTATCTGGAAAAGAATCTCATTGAAGACTCAGCTGGACAACAACAGATTGCCAGATTCTGAGATAAGTATAAGTGAAGTGTCATGTCACTTCTTCGCCACAGGTAATGATCGTAGTTTCAAATATGGCTTATTTGGAAAGAACCGATCCTTCAAAATGCATACATTTAATGGAAGCAACGGCATTGGAAAAGGCATCAGAAGGATTGTGATTGTTTGATTGTTTGTGAGTCATTTTACTCACGAAATAATGGTTATGGTCCATATGGCTGTCAATATGCTGATGATTTGCATTCACAGCGATTAATCAATCGGGTTACAAAACAAAAACAAAATGCGCGATAGAGCAGAGGAAAATCACCCACGAAATGATTGTCATGGCCAAATTACCTAATCGACCTAATCGACCTAAACTCAGTCGGGTAAGAAAAAGCTCGATGGAGAAGAAATGCCACCGACATTGGATGAAAGTATTTGCTAAATATCAGCAAAATCCGGGGAAATTCAATACACGTGCTCCATTTGGCTCAACATCTAACCTGAATGTAGTTGTTGATATAGTAATAAAATAAAAATATTGAACATCCACTACAAAGTGTGTTTGTTTTCATTTAAAACATACCTCTCCTTCTTCCGTAGTGTATATAGTATTGTTTTACATTGTGTCGTAATCAAAGGGTCTGTGGAAGGAAATAACCAGGGGAGATTTACATTGAGTGATTACAGTAGAATTTGTGTTTGCTGAGAGTGCAAAAAATACATCTGTGCTGTTCCATTTTCAAAAACGGCACCACAAACGCAAAAGTCTATATTTCACCACGAGATACCTGCCTGACCAGACTTAGTGAATAGCATTGTGTGTCCTCTTCTGAAGTCTCCCACATGCTGGAAGTGAGCAGCAGCAGCTCAGTGTGTCCCTGCTGATCTCTTAGTGGGAGAGTTTGCTGAACACCACAGTTTTTTTAAGAGCATAATTTCATACCCACTGGATGTGATTCAGTGGTGATAAGGACATATACCGGTATCATGATGCCAGGTCATCACTTTATTGTGAGAAGGATGATGACTACTCAATTTGTTATTATACCAATTCCCATTATTTTCTTACAGATAGATAGATAATCCTATAGAAATTGCATCAGTGAAAAGGGTGTCCCCTGGTAACACTTCACAACAATGGTACGCAAGTTAGCATTAGCTAGGCCTTAACTAGCACTTAGTTAACCATTAGTAAGCATTGACTGACTTTATTTCAGGGTACACAAAACCAGTGAGTGAAGATGTTTTAATAATGAGTCATGATGAATACATGTGAATAATCTCTGACTTACCTGATGAGGTTTGTTCAGAGGTGTATTCACATGAAGACACTGTGACATAATCTTCATTTTGAATCTATCATGAATTCATTCACTTAATAATTCTAAATTCTGTATTAGTTCCGTAGGTGGTTGGCACATCAGTTATACAGATATAGCTGAGCAGGAAATGAGGACTTCATTATTTAGACCAAAGGAAAACACAATCATAAAAGCCATTTTGTATGATTTTATTAATGAGAAAATAATCATGATTTTCTTATGTAGTAATTCCTTGCTAATGTTGGGTCAGTGATTACTAATGGTCAACTATGTGTTAGTTAAGGCTTAATTCATGCAAAATGATGTACCATGATTATAAATTCTTACCTGTCCCTAATCAACTCCACCCCAGACTAGTTCATACCACAGAGATGAACTTTTGTTTGTAAATTAGAAACAAATGTGTTCAAAGTTTTGAACCAGAGCATGGAACGAAAAAAGAAAACCAGAAACTCTTGATATGTTGCTAGAAACATAAATAAAAAAAAAACAACGAAACCAGAATCCCTGTAGTTGAAAATAATTGACTAGTGAAAAGGCTAAATAAATCAGCGTGACAGAGTTAAGAGTTCAGAGTTAAGAGTTCAGTCTAATTTGCAATTTTTCAGAGTGCCGCTAAAACAATACTCCAAGAGGTAATGGTATGTGGTTTAGCTTGATTTGTTCTTGCTGTGGTGCGTTCTAGCAATGCAATATTCTTAGTCAGAGAGCCAGGTGGAGTTCATGGGTAGCTGGGGGTTAAACCAGTGTTTTAGAGTGTTTTTTTGGAAATACTTTGACAGGTAAAGCAGGTTTCACTTAGAATGACATGGTTAATGCAACAACATACCATGGATTTTATGATGAAATGTTACAAGTCACGCACCTATGTGCAAGGTAAATAATACACTCAAACCACATTTCTGTACAATAACACATTCTCCTTAACCTGTATTAAAGATGTTGACCTGTTTTGACGTGATTTTTGTTCTCATATTTGTGAAAAGGTAGAATGGGATTTCTAGAAAGATCTGTGTGTTAGTTGTGACGCCAACTTGAGCATGGAGGGGATTGGCCAGTAATGGTGTGGCAGATTTTCATTGGTCTATTGGTCTAGACCTCAGGGGCGGAGTAAACTGTATATAAGCATGCCCCATGTCTATGAGGACCATTTTTGCCACGGATCAGCTTGAAGCACCAGCCAAGCTCTCTCCATTAGCTATTTCAAAATGTCTTTGTGTTTGGTAAAATTTTGTATGGATGTTTTTCTATACATTTACCATACGGGATGCTCTATCTGGAAAAGAATCTCATTGAAGACTCAGCTGGACAACAACAGATTGCCAGATTCTGAGATAAGTATAAGTGAAGTGTCATGTCACTTCTTCGCCACAGGTAATGATCGTAGTTTCAAATATGGCTTATTTGGAAAGAACCGATCCTTCAAAATGCATACATTTAATGGCAGCAACGGCATTGGAAAAGGCATCGGAAGGATTGTGATTGTTTGATTGTTTGTGAGTCATTGTACTCATGAAATAATGGTTATGGTCCATATGGCTGTCAATATGCTGATGATTTGCATTCACAGCGATTAATCAATCGGGTTACAAAACAAAAACAAAATGCGCGATAGAGCAGAGGAAAATCACCCACGAAATGATTGTCATGGCCAAATTACCTAATCGACCTAATCGACCTAAACTCAGTCGGGTAAGAAAAAGCTCGATGGAGAAGAAATGCCACCGGTATTGGATGAAAGTATTTGCTAAATATCAGCAAAATCCGGGGAAATTCAATACACGTGCTCCATTTGGCTCAACATCTAACCTGAATGTAGTTGTTGATATAGTAATAAAATAAAAATATTGAACATCCACTACAAAGTGTGTTTGTTTTCATTTAAAACATACCTCTCCTTCTTCCGTAGTGTATATAGTATTGTTTTACATTGTGTCGTAATCAAAGGGTCTGTGGAAGGAAATAACCAGGGGAGATTTACATTGAGTGATTACAGTAGAATTTGTGTTTGCTGAGAGTGCAAAAAATACATCTGTGCTGTTCCATTTTCATAAAAGGAACCACACAGGGAAGAGTCTATATTTCACCACGAGATACCTGCCTGACCAGACTTAGTGAATAGCATTGTGTGTCCTCTTCTGAAGTCTCCCACATGCTGGAAGTGAGCAGCAGCAGCTCAGTGTGTCCCTGCTGATCTCTTAGTAGGAGAGTTTGCTGAACACCACAGTTTTTTTAAGAGCATAATTTCATACCCACTGGATGTGATTCAGTGGTGATAAGGACATATACCGGTATCATGATGCCAGGTCATCACTTTATTGTGAGAAGGATGATGACTACTCAATTTGTTATTATACCAATTCCCATTATTTTCTTACAGATAGATAGATAATCCTATAGAAATTGCATCAGTGAAAAGGGTGTCCCCTGGTAACACTTCACAACAATGGTATGCAAGTTAGCATTAGCTAGGCCTTAACTAGCACTTAGTTAACCATTAGTAAGCATTGACTGACTTTATTTCAGGGTACACAAAACCAGTGAGTGAAGATGTTTTAATAATGAGTCATGATGAATACATGTGAATAATCTCTGACTTACCTGATGAGGTTTGTTCAGAGGTGTATTCACATGAAGACACTGTGACATAATCTTCATTTTGAATCTATCATGAATTCATTCACTTAATAATTCTAAATTCTGTATTAGTTCCGTAGGTGGTTGGCACATCAGTTATACAGATATAGCTGAGCAGGAAATGAGGACTTCATTATTTAGACCAAAGGAAAACACAATCATAAAAGCCATTTTGTATGATTTTATTAATGAGAAAATAATCATGATTTTCTTATGTAGTAATTCCTTGCTAATGTTGGGTCAGTGATTACTAATGGTCAACTATGTGTTAGTTAAGGCTTAATTCATGCAAAATGATGTACCATGATTATAAATTCTTACCTGTCCCTAATCAACTCCACCCCAGACTAGTTCATACCACAGAGATGAACTTTTGTTTGTAAATTAGAAACAAATGTGTTCAAAGTTTTGAACCAGAGCATGGAACGAAAAAAGAAAACCAGAAACTCTTGATATGTTGCTAGAAACATAAATAAAAAAAACAACGAAACCAGAATCCCTGTAGTTGAAAATAATTGACTAGTGAAAAGGCTAAATAAATCAGCGTGACAGAGTTAAGAGTTCAGAGTTAAGAGTTCAGTCTAATTTGCAATTTTTCAGAGTGCGGCTAAAACAATACTCCAAGAGGTAATGGTATGTGGTTTAGCTTGATTTATTCTTGCTGTGGTGCGTTCTAGCAATGCAATATTCTTAGTCAGAGAGCCAGGTGGAGTTCATGGGTAGCTGGGGGTTAAACCAGTGTTTTAGAGTGTTTTTTTGGAAATACTTTGACAGGTAAAGCAGGTTTCACTTAGAATGACATGGTTAATGCAACAACAGACCATGGATTTTATGATGAAATGTTAAAAGTCACGCAGCTATGTGCAAGGTAAATAATACACTCAAACCACATTTCTGTACAATAACACATTCTCCTTAACCTGTATTAAAGATGTTGACCTGTTTTGACGTGATTTTTGTTCTCATATTTGTGAAAAGGTAGAATGGGATTTCTAGAAAGATCTGTGTGTTAGTTGTGACGCCAACTTGAGCATGGAGGGGATTGGCCAGTAATGGTGTGGCAGATTTTCATTGGTCTATTGGTCTAGACCTCAGGGGCGGAGTAAACTGTATATAAGCATGCCCCATGTCTATGAGGACCATTTTTGCCACGGATCAGCTTGAAGCACCAGCCAAGCTCTCTCCATTAGCTATTTCAAAATGTCTTTGTGTTTGGTAAAATTTTGTATGGATGTTTTTCTATACATTTACCATACAGGATGCTCTATCTGGAAAAGAATCTCAATGAAGACTCAGCTGGACAACAACAGATTGCCAGATTCTGAGATAAGTATAAGTGAAGTGTCATGTCACTTCTTCGCCACAGGTAATGATCGTAGTTTCAAATATGGCTTATTTGGAAAGAACCGATCCTTCAAAATGCATACATTTAATGGAAGCAACGGCATTGGAAAAGGCATCGGAAGGATTGTGATTGTTTGATTGTTTGTGAGTCATTTTACTCACGAAATAATGGTTATGGTCCATATGGCTGTCAATATGCTGATGATTTGCATTCACAGCGATTAATCAATCGGGTTACAAAACAAAAACAAAATGCGCGATAGAGCAGAGGAAAATCACCCACGAAATGATTGTCATGGCCAAATTACCTAATCGACCTAAACTCAGTCGGGTAAGAAAAAGCTCGATGGAGAAGAAATGCCACCGGTATTGGATGAAAGTATTTGCTAAATATCAGCAAAATCCGGGGAAATTCAATACACGTGCTCCATTTGGCTCAACATCTAACCTGAATGTAGTTGTTGATATAGTAATAAAATAAAAATATTGAACATCCACTACAAAGTGTGTTTGTTTTCATTTAAAACATACCTCTCCTTCTTCCGTAGTGTATATAGTATTGTTTTACATTGTGTCGTAATCAAAGGGTCTGTGGAAGGAAATAACCAGGGGAGATTTACATTGAGTGATTACAGTAGAATTTGTGTTTGCTGAGAGTGCAAAAAATACATCTGTGCTGTTCCATTTTCAAAAACGGCACCACACAGGGAAGAGTCTATATTTCACCACGAGATACCTGCCTGACCAGACTTAGTGAATAGCATTGTGTGTCCTCTTCTGAAGTCTCCCACATGCTGGAAGTGAGCAGCAGCAGCTCAGTGTGTCCCTGCTGATCTCTTAGTAGGAGAGTTTCAAAATGCATACATTTAATGGAAGCAACGGCATTGGAAAAGGCATCAGAAGGATTGTGATTGTTTGATTGTTTGTGAGTCATTTTACTCACGAAATAATGGTTATGGTCCATATGGCTGTCAATATGCTGATGATTTGCATTCACAGCGATTAATCAATCGGGTTACAAAACAAAAACAAAATGCGCGATAGAGCAGAGGAAAATCACCCACTAAATGATCGTCATGGCCAAATTACCTAATCGACCTAATCGACCTAAACTCAGTCGGGTAAGAAAAAGCTCGATGGAGAAGAAATGCCACCGGTATTGGATGAAAGTATTTGCTAAATATCAGCAAAATCCGGGGAAATTCAATACACGTGCTCCATTTGGCTCAACATCTAACCTGAATGTAGTTGTTGATATAGTAATAAAATAAAAATATTGAACATCCACTACAAAGTGTGTTTGTTTTCATTTAAAACATACCTCTCCTTCTTCCGTAGTGTATATAGTATTGTTTTACATTGTGTCGTGAATCAAAGGGTCTGTGGAAGGAAATAACCAGGGGAGATTTACATTGAGTGATTACAGTAGAATTTGTGTTTGCTGAGAGTGCAAAAAATACATCTGTGCTGTTCCATTTTCAAAAACGGCACCACACAGGGAAAAGTCTATATTTCACCACGAGATACCTGCCTGACCAGACTTAGTGAATAGCATTGTGTGTCCTCTTCTGAAGTCTCCCACATGCTGGAAGTGAGCAGCAGCAGCTCAGTGTGTCCCTGCTGATCTCTTAGTGGGAGAGTTTGCTGAACACCACAGTTTTTTTAAGAGCATAATTTCATACCCACTGGATGTGATTCAGTGGTGATAAGGACATATACCGGTATCATGATGCCAGGTCATCACTTTATTGTGAGAAGGATGATGACTACTCAATTTGTTATTATACCAATTCCCATTATTTTCTTACAGATAGATAGATAATCCTATAGAAATTGCATCAGTGAAAAGGGTGTCCCCTGGTAACACTTCACAACAATGGTACGCAAGTTAGCATTAGCTAGGCCTTAACTAGCACTTAGTTAACCATTAGTAAGCATTGACTGACTTTATTTCAGGGTACACAAAACCAGTGAGTGAAGATGTTTTAATAATGAGTCATGATGAATACATGTGAATAATCTCTGACTTACCTGATGAGGTTTGTTCAGAGGTGTATTCAGATGAAGACACTGTGACATAATCTTCATTTTGAATCTATCATGAATTCATTCACTTAATAATTCTAAATTCTGTATTAGTTCCGTAGGTGGTTGGCACATCAGTTATACAGATATAGCTGAGCAGGAAATGAGGACTTCATTATTTAGACCAAAGGAAAACACAATCATAAAAGCCATTTTGTATGATTTTATTAATGAGAAAATAATCATGATTTTCTTATGTAGTAATTCCTTGCTAATGTTGGGTCAGTGATTACTAATGGTCAACTATGTGTTAGTTAAGGCTTAATTCATGCAAAATGATGTACCATGATTATAAATTCTTACCTGTCCCTAATCAACTCCACCCCAGACTAGTTCATACCACAGAGATGAACTTTTGTTTGTAAATTAGAAACAAATGTGTTCAAAGTTTTGAACCAGAGCATGGAACGAAAAAAGAAAACCAGAAACTCTTGATATGTTGCTAGAAACATAAATAAAAAAAACAACGAAACCAGAATCCCTGTAGTTGAAAATAATTGACTAGTGAAAAGGCTAAATAAATCAGCGTGACAGAGTTAAGAGTTCAGAGTTAAGAGTTCAGTCTAATTTGCAATTTTTCAGAGTGCGGCTAAAACAATACTCCAAGAGGTAATGGTATGTGGTTTAGCTTGATTTATTCTTGCTGTGGTGCGTTCTAGCAATGCAATATTCTTAGTCAGAGAGCCAGGTGGAGTTCATGGGTAGCTGGGGGTTAAACCAGTGTTTTAGAGTGTTTTTTTGGAAATACTTTGACAGGTAAAGCAGGTTTCACTTAGAATGACATGGTTAATGCAACAACATACCATGGATTTTATGATGAAATGTTACAAGTCACGCACCTATGTGCAAGGTAAATAATACACTCAAACCACATTTCTGTACAATAACACATTCTCCTTAACCTGTATTAAAGATGTTGACCTGTTTTGACATGATTTTTGTTCTCATATTTGTGAAAAGGTAGAATGGGATTTCTAGAAAGATCTGTGTGTTAGTTGTGACGCCAACTTGAGCATGGAGGGGATTGGCCAGTAATGGTGTGGCAGATTTTCATTGGTCTATTGGTCTAGACCTCAGGGGCGGAGTAAACTGTATATAAGCATGCCCCATGTCTATGAGGACCATTTTTGCCACGGATCAGCTTGAAGCACCAGCCAAGCTCTCTCCATTAGCTATTTCAAAATGTCTTTGTGTTTGGTAAAATTTTGTATGGATGTTTTTCTATACATTTACCATACAGGATGCTCTATCTGGAAAAGAATCTCAATGAAGACTCAGCTGGACAACAACAGATTGCCAGATTCTGAGATAAGTATAAGTGAAGTGTCATGTCACTTCTTCGCCACAGATAATGATCGTAGTTTCAAATATGGCTTATTTGGAAAGAACCGATCCTTCAAAATGCATACATTTAATGGAAGCAACGGCATTGGAAAAGGCATCGGAAGGATTGTGATTGTTTGATTGTTTGTGAGTCATTTTACTCACGAAATAATGGTTATGGTCCATATGGCTGTCAATATGCTGATGATTTGCATTCACAGCGATTAATCAATCGGGTTACAAAACAAAAACAAAATGCGCGATAGAGCAGAGGAAAATCACCCACGAAATGATTGTCATGGCCAAATTACCTAATCGACCTAATCGACCTAAACTCAGTCGGGTAAGAAAAAGCTCGATGGAGAAGAAATGCCACCGGTATTGGATGAAAGTATTTGCTAAATATCAGCAAAATCCGGGGAAATTCAATACACGTGCTCCATTTGGCTCAACATCTAACCTGAATGTAGTTGTTGATATAGTAATAAAATAAAAATATTGAACATCCACTACAAAGTGTGTTTGTTTTCATTTAAAACATACCTCTCCTTCTTCCGTAGTGTATATAGTATTGTTTTACATTGTGTCGTAATCAAAGGGTCTGTGGAAGGAAATAACCAGGGGAGATTTACATTGAGTGATTACAGTAGAATTTGTGTTTGCTGAGAGTGCAAAAAATACATCTGTGCTGTTCCATTTTCAAAAACGGCACCACACAGGGAAAAGTCTATATTTCACCACGAGATACCTGCCTGACCAGACTTAGTGAATAGCATTGTGTGTCCTCTTCTGAAGTCTCCCACATGCTGGAAGTGAGCAGCAGCAGCTCAGTGTGTCCCTGCTGATCTCTTAGTGGGAGAGTTTGCTGAACACCACAGTTTTTTTAAGAGCATAATTTCATACCCACTGGATGTGATTCAGTGGTGATAAGGACATATACCGGTATCATGATGCCAGGTCATCACTTTATTGTGAGAAGGATGATGACTACTCAATTTGTTATTATACCAATTCCCATTATTTTCTTACAGATAGATAGATAATCCTATAGAAATTGCATCAGTGAAAAGGGTGTCCCCTGGTAACACTTCACAACAATGGTATGCAAGTTAGCATTAGCTAGGCCTTAACTAGCACTTAGTTAACCATTAGTAAGCATTGACTGACTTTATTTCAGGGTACACAAAACCAGTGAGTGAAGATGTTTTAATAATGAGTCATGATGAATACATGTGAATAATCTCTGACTTACCTGATGAGGTTTGTTCAGAGGTGTATTCACATGAAGACACTGTGACATAATCTTCATTTTGAATCTATCATGAATTCATTCACTTAATAATTCTAAATTCTGTATTAGTTCCGTAGGTGGTTGGCACATCAGTTATACAGATATAGCTGAGCAGGAAATGAGGACTTCATTATTTAGACCAAAGGAAAACACAATCATAAAAGCCATTTTGTATGATTTTATTAATGAGAAAATAATCATGATTTTCTTATGTAGTAATTCCTTGCTAATGTTGGGTCAGTGTTTACTAATTGTCAACTATGTGTTAGTTAAGGCTTAATTAATGCAAAATGATGTACCATGATTATAAATTCTTACCTGTCCCTAGTCAACTCCACCCCAGACTAGTTCATACCACAGAGATGAACTTTTGTTTGTAAATTAGAAACAAATGTGTTCCAGGTTTTGAACCAGAGCATGGAACGAAAAAAGAAAACCAGAAACTCTTGATATGTTGCTAGAAACATAAATTAAAAAAAGCAACGAAACCAGAATCCCTGTAGTTGAAAATAATTGACTAGTGAAAAGGCTAAATAGGCATTTCTGTACAATAACACATTCTCATGAACCTGCTATGCAGTCTTTCTTTTTTAATGATGGTCTACATTACACCCACAACAAAACCAATATTAACCAAAATTACTATGCTTGCCATTTCAAGACTTTTTTGTATCATCATTATTGATCCGAAGTTGAATTTGCTTTTAACATGATTAAAAAAAAAAATAGCAAATGCCTCAGCTCATCCTCTAACACATTCAGCCAATTCAACCAACTGCCAGTGAAAACACCAAACTTGCATTCATCTGTATATTACTGCCAAAAAGATAATAACCTATATTCCATATAATATTTTCAACAAAGAAGGATAAGCCACTCACAGTGCATATACCTTAAGCAGGCTTGGGTCCACAAAGATCCTGGTTTGAATCTGACCTTGGGTCATTTCCTGATCTTGTTCCACCTCTTTCATTCCCACTTACTTCCTGCTTTTTTCAACATCAAAACAAGCAAAAACAAATCTAGACGCATACCTTAGCAGTAGTAAATGATAAGAACAATATCAGTAATTGAACGCAGGATTGTACAAGGCCAAGCCAAACCCTCTAGGCCTCTGTTCTGGGATATCATACGCTTAGGTGTGAGCTAAATTACATTTTACTTCATTTCAGCGTAATCTTTACCTCTGTGGAAATTATTATCATAAAGAAGATTAAGTTTGTTTTAGTATATACAATATTAACTTGAGAGTGTAACGCTTATACTAACATATGAAAGACGGGTGGTTTGTAACATGTTAATGGTAACACCGAAGGAAGAAGCAGTTCTGGCAGAGAAAGAGAGAGTAGAGACTTGGGTAGTTCAAGCAGAGGACATGAGGCCTTGAACAGTTCAAGAGATAAGATTTAATGCAGGGAGATGCTTCGGATCCGCAGGAGCCTCGGTTTGGGAGGAATGCCATGATGTGTGACAGTGAATGGGGCCGCCGTGTGAGCGGATGCTGTTCACATCAGAACCATGGGAAAGATAGCATTGGGAGGATACCATGATAAGGTGGCAGTGAATGAGGTCCGCTATATGAATGGATGCTGTTCACATCAGAACCATGGTACAGATGGGTCTTGGCTAAATGAGGGGAATATAAATCATAAAGATAAGAGTCCAGCATAAGGAAGTATACGTCAGACTAAACGCCCAGCAAGGAAGAATAATAGTTTCTTTTTAATAACCGAATGGGTGAGGAATTCCACCAATATGAACAGGACCGAGGCCTCCTACATTAATTAATATGACGCAGGTGGTTCAGGGAGGGCCTCTGGGTAATTCTAGTAGCATAAAAGGTAGATGTTTGGAAGGGACAGTCAGAGCCTGATCAACTCTCAAGGTAAACGGTATCCTCTCAGCAGCGGATCTCCTTCACACTGCTCAGCACTTATACTTTGGGGCAATTGTCTCTTGTATACTTTGCTGGTAATGTGAATAAAGTCTTCGTCAACAACTTTACTCCAACAGTGAGTTCTTGGTTTGGACCAAGTGTGTTGGGTGGGTTAGGATATTGATTTGTGGGGTTTGCAAGCATCAAGGTGGTTTTCCACGACACCTCCCTTGCATACCACAAAGAGTGACTTCCCAGCTCAGAGGTAACTGTGAATGTCAGATCTATGAATCTTTGTTTGCTATGTTAATCCAAGCGTGTTTTAAGCCTGTAGTGCCTTCATAATGTACTTGAATATTTTTACTACAGTTGAGAACTTGTGACCCTGTTCCATGAGAAGATTGTCTGTAAATGTGAATGCATTTTTTAGGAACAAAGAACTATTTCAAACACATGTACTGTTACCCTGCCATGATAGGGATAGAAAACATGGCAGCTTATCCATATACCAAGTCATGACTAAAATACATGAAATGGAATGAATTAAGAAAGGGAATGAGATTTCATCCCTGTCTTGCATCATTTTCTTGCATCACTTTTTCTTGTGTAGGCTGAGTTGCTGTGGCCTGATACCCTGCTGTCCAACATCTTGAATGACACGATTTTTGTTCTCTTATTTGTGAAAAGTTAGAATGAGTTTTCTAGAAAGATCTGTGTGTTAGTAGTGACGCCAACTTGGGCATGGAGGGAATTGGCCAGTGATGTTTTGGCAGATTTTCATTGGACTTTCATTAGCCTATCAGACCTCAGGGGCAGCGTAAACCACAAGGGCGTAGGCTTGATCTCAGGTTTGGTAGGGACAATACCACCCCCAGAAAGCCCCCACCACACAGACCTCCCCAGTTGTCAATGCCTGTCCCCCAAGGTGCAAAAATGGTAGCAAAATAGGTTTAATTCGCACAAACAGGTCCAATTCGCACAAAATTTTGTGTTCACTACCATGTCCCACAGTCCCCCGTTGCAATGTAAAACAAATATGCCATTGGTATGGTATCACTCAGGCCAGTCACACTCTTCCCGCTCCATGTGGCGTTCAAGAACTGGAAGGAAGGATCCGTGCAGCCTGTCTGTTTTGCAAGTTAGATTTTAAAGCAATAAGTTACACTGTTACAACTTAGGTTACATTTTAGCCTTTACATTTGCAAATGATTTGAAGTTGGAAGACACACTGTGACTAACAACTGAAAATTGCTTCATATATTAAATGGAAGCAACAGAGTTGGGGGGGGGGAGATCATGGGAATAAATGATGGATGATTAAGTCATGTCACAGAAATATGTCATATGCAATATATATGATAATCTAAAATCAACGTATATACATATTTAAAAAACTGAAATAAAAAGATCAAATGATTTGTGTGTCATTTTGTGTGTCATGATAAAAAAGGCAGCATTATGAATTAAGATGCTGTCCCTGATGCTAAGCTGATTTAAAAATATTTAAATACTATCTCCTCACAGTCCACTGCCAAGCAAATCTGGGTAGACACTGTAGCAAGCAATGGCATGTCCTATGGCTTTATAACCATAGACATACCAATATAATACCTACATGATATTGACATCATATATGCTGCATCAATAAAAAACAATCACAATACCTAATTTGTCAACACATCAATACATCAACAATATTTAAAAACAACAAAATAAAAATCACAATAGTCGAGAACAAAATGGTGGGACTGTGCAGCCTATACTCCTTCAAAATGGCGATCAGAAGGAAAAGTGAATGTACCCTGTCCTCATCTGGGTGAGTAGCACTCTAGTATTCATTGGTACATTTGGCTCAATATCTACTACATGTATCACGATTTAGTTATTCTATTTAAAGAAATATTTGACGTACTAAAACATGTGTTTTTGTCATTAAAATGCTATTGATACTTGAAATATAGTGTATAATACTTCTAATTCATGTGTGGTGATTAAAGCGTCAGAGCTCAGAGGAAGGGAATAACAGGGGAGATTATGGTGATTACAGTAAGAGTTCATAGAATGAAACACCTGGAGAACAGGAACATCTGGAGATTACAGAAAGAAAACATGAACAAGAACTGGTTGGACTGGTAGGCTTTTCTGTGAATGCAAGAAATTGTCCTTTTTACAATACACAAAGCTCTAGGTATACCTAAAGTGTTTTTCACATTTTTCAGATGAGTGTGTCAAGGGAATAGGGTTGTGTTCCTGCACAACACACCAACTTCACGTGATTCATGTGCTGTATTTGGATACTGCTTTGTCCTCAAGCCATCTTCTAGAAAGATTGGTGCGTCACTCAAGGGAATGCCCTTATTTGTGCAGTAGAGATTTAGCTCATCTCATTGGTCAGAGCTATGAAATCTGTCAGATGCTTATTGGCTTAATTTTTCAAGCACGCCTCAGCTTTTCTCACCCACCTTGTGCCCTGTACCAATCAGGGACTGTCCAGTGACATTAGACTATTAGAATTATTATTGAATTTCTCTCCTTCTTGCGATCAAGTCATGGTATGTCCACAAGGTGCACTTTTTCATGCTTTTTCTGTCACACACATATAGTGTTAAAGGAGAAATCCGGTCGATTTGATTAAAGGCTTCTTGAGTAAAGGCTCTTTATAGCAAGAAAATGTAGGTGTCCACTGCAAGTTTGAGCGCCATATTTGCCAACCACAGAGCCCAGATGTGCTTACCTTACCTTATATGCTAAGTTTTTACATATGCTATTTGTGATGAAATAAATTCCAATTCAATTCAATTTAATTATATGTGTACTGTTAGAATAGTATTGTCTCATGGTGCTTTACAGTAAGGAGCCCCCAAGAGCAACAGGGGCAAGGAAAAACTCCCTTGTGTTCGTTAGTTTAGGAAGAAACCTTGGGCAGAGGGTCGAGGGGCTGACCCCACTGCCAGGGATAATGCAGGAAAAGTACCATAATAGACTACAAGTTATCCATGGTTTTAGCTGTCCATGCATGGGGCCCAGTTTTTGGAGAGAGTCTGTAAAACACATCTCCATAATCCAAGAATGGTAGAAAAGTGGATTCAACCAAGCCAAGGAGATGGTAGTGGACTGTAGAAATGGTAGTGGATTTACATGGACTGCAACAGAAGAAGTCCATACAACGACTCTTCTTCCTTCATCCTCCTTCCTTAATGAAATTCAAGGTTTCAACATCCATCTTGAAGGCATTCTACACTTGTACTTCTACAGCTTTTGAGAGTGTTCTAACAGATTGCATCACCTGGGAACTCCACAGTCAAAGACTGCTCAAAGATTGCTCTGCAGAGAGTAGCACGTTTAGCTGAACACACTGTCAGACCTCAACTCCCTACTGTGTAAGACATCTATTCCAGAAGGCCCAGGGCCCAAAGGATTCTGAAAGACTCTCCCCATCCAAGTAATGGATTGTTCAAACCATTCACTGACCACTAACTCATTGCGACTATAAAAGAGGTTGAGTCTCACAAAGTTGAGGTAAACGCCCCGTCAGTCATACACTTTACCAGTGTTACCAAGAGCACGGAGAAAATCTTGAGGGATTTTTCATGATCAGAATGGTTCCTGTTCAGAAAAGACCCAGTACAAGACAGTGCCCTGAGAGAGTTATTGAGGGGTTTCAGACATGCCTGTTTCAGACATGAGGTAATACTACAGATTGCTGATGTCATCTTTCACCTTTGCAGAGTTGGTATCCCAAACAGGACCAATTTAGAATGTAGCACTGAGAGATTTGAGATAACCCTGATTCCTGACATCATCCTTTGTGTGTGTAGATGTCACTGTAGTGTCACTGGCCAGACCATTTCACCCGTGAGCATTGACAGAATCATTAGGCATTCATAATGATTTCTAAAGTCTTTGCACCAGTCTTTGCCACCAGAGCTGCAGTGCCTGGCAGAAGACAACTTGAAGACCAGCCGCTGGGTTTCTGAGGTCTCCAGGATGCCTTATTCTGGGCAGGATGTTCATCAAAAAATGTGTACGTCAAAGAGCCAGGATATCACAATGCAAAAATCCAAATCTCATGAAGCAGTTGATACATCTCAGGAGACGTATGTCTGTACCCTGGCAACATGCAAAACCGTGAAGTGCACCATGCCCTTAATAGCTTTTGTGATTTGCAGTGAAAATCTTGAATGGAAATGTAGGACTATTTTTTTTTGCTCAATAAAGAATTAGGCTCCAGTCCTAGATATCACTTAGCCATCCATAGGCTTCATGACAGATTACACTTTTCAGTGTGATGACGGCACCTTAGCTGCCAAATTCACATCAAGTAAACTAGAATTCATAGGCTGTCTTCCAAATAATCGGAGTCATATGTAGACAGTGTTATGACTCCCTCTAGTGGTCAAAATGTAATTATATTTTGCAAGGAGAGGGGTGGATTAACCTGATGGCATTTCACAAGTTTCTTTACTTCGCTTAATTTCAAAGACAAATCATATACTTCAGACTCTGCTTCTAGTAAGTCCATGCAAGTCACTCTAAAGGCACTTTTCCACTGACCAGTACCGGCTTGGATCAGCTTAACTTCACTTGCTTTTTTTTGCTTTTCCATTACTAAAGTCTGGTACCTGGTATCAAATACCCGGTACAATTTCTGGTACCACCTTTGTCGAGGTTCCAAGTGAGCTGAACTGATACCACAGATAGTTTAGAGCTATAGCAACCAGTTTAATTAAAAAACACTTTTATGCAGTGGAAAACAAAACATCCAAAACCAAACCGAGTAGAGTTAAGTAGTGTTGAGTTGATAACATTCAGCAGATAACTGCCATAAGTAACATGACAGTTTTAATGGGACCCTATAAGGGTCCATTTGCAAATGTCCTCATCTTGTTTATGCACTAGACTATACTTTTCAAGAAGTGAAGATTTTCTTGCATTTGTCAGTCACTGGGTTAAACTAGGCTACACCAGAAAAGTATGTCCTGACAGGCTACCAGAAGCTGTGCCTGATCTGAACATGCTCTCAGTTCATGCTCTACAGTTTGATAGAAGTTATAGAACAAAATAAAACTATTTATGATAATCACATCAGGCCTAGCCAAGGCTATTTCCCAAAGTTTGTTACAAGGCTTTTGTGGTCGGATCACGCACTTTTCACATGCTTTAAATGTTCCATTCTCATTGAGATTTGGTTTTGCCTTTAGATCACCAGGTGCTGTTGCATTCCATATAAATAACATGCACCCTTTATAAACCTTTTCTTCAATTGTTGTCTTGTTGTGATCTGTGTTGATTAGACCACTGATTCTCAAACTGGGCTCCAGGGATCCCCAGGCATCTGCAGTACGTTGCCAGGGGGTCCGTGAGAAAGTGAATGGTGAAAAACATACTAGTAATCATTATAGATCCCAGTCACATTGTGTTTATTACTCCCACCAGCATTAGTAACAGCAACATTACTGACAAGTTGTCCTACATGACGTTTTAACACAGTAGGCCTACATTTACATCAGGCCTCACATGACATAGTGGTGTACTTTTGGGGCACGCTGTCATTGTTTTCATCATCCAATGTAGTGTCAAGGTTGAAACTGTAGAGGGTGCTATAAGGGAGCTATTTTTAACATGTAAACTACAACTGCTCTATAAAACATGAAATATGTTTGCTTTTAATAATAACATGTAGGTCAACATCAGGACTGACACATGTATCCTCTGGAGTATTGGTTGAGTATATCCACAAAAAATACATGATGACATTAGTCTGTGCTTTTGTGGAGGTGGCCAGATTTTGAGACTAAATTTAATTTAATTAATTTATTTTTTATGATAGGTTAGACCTACAGAGTTTAGAGATTCATGTTGGGAACCTTGGTGAAATCTTCCTCTTGCAGATGGTATTGCAAATTTGGTACGTTTGTATTTCAAATCTTGAATCTTTTTAGTCTATCCTAAAATCAAACAAAAGTTTCACATGACATACTTAAACCTATGTATCCATTTTGAGAATTTAAAAAAGTCAAAGAAATTACAACTGCATGGTTTATCTTCGTGTTGCCAGAAAAATCAGCTCATCCTCATTTCTGAAGAATTATTATTATTGTACATGATATATACATACATACAATATATGCGTGTGTTATTAAATGGTCTCTGTGAATCAGTGGGAATATGTAGGAAAATATTAGATTGTCATGATCCTGTTTCCTGAGACCCTAGCCCTCCACTGGATTATCATTGTACTGCAGCCCTTGTGTTTGTTTTTGTGTCCATGTGCTTCTGTTTTGTTTATCTGTCCTTCCCCTTTCTCCTCCCCTGCTCCACACCTGTACCTCATGATCCTGTTTCCCCGTAATGAGTGTCAGCTGCCTCCTGTTTGTCCCAGTGCCCCTGTTCCCTATATAAACCCCTGTTTGTTCCATGTTCTCTGTTTGATTGTCTGACCTTGTGTTGTAAGTCTGTTATTTGCCAATGATCCCTGTTTCTTGTATTTGCCTTATCTGAGCCTTTTGAGTTTTTTGTCTTCTTGTGCCCTGTGGATACTTTTGGATTTGAACTGCCTGCTAACGATCTGGATGTTTGGTTTTTTGTGATTCCCTCGTGCCCGCTTGACCTCTGATTGACTTTGTACAGTTTTGATCTTTTGTGTGTTTTTTCCCCTGACCCAGTTTTTGAAATCTTTGTTGGACTTCTTACGCCTTTTTCTTGTTTTTGATCTGAGCTTTTTCCCTTTTTTGTATAAGTTTTTGACCACTGTAAATAAACCCACACTGATCTGCATTTGGGTCTCCGTCTGAATCTCACTGAACTTAACATTAGATATGCTCTATGAGTATTTAGTATACCCCCTCTGCCCTGTACAAATAGTGTGTTGTCACCCTGGGAAATCCTGTCCTTTCTCACACTGCTCATACTGCATTGGACAGCCAGAAGTGATAGAAGTGACAGTAAAATGTGATAGAAGTCTTGCTGTACAGACGTACAATGTAGGTTGTGATTAGACATCTAGGCCTCCACACACAGACAGTTGTGAGTTTAGTCTCTGAGCTGAGGCTGTCAAAAAAGCGCTTCACCCAGAATTGCTGGACTTATGCTGGTTACACAAGTAGTTGGACAAGGTGATTCACTAACCACACCGATTCAGAGAGTAAGCGAGTAATGTCTATAATAATGTCTCATCTACTGGAATTAAAGTAATTAAACTGATATGTAAACCACAGTGCAACCCAGCTTAAAAATGAAAGTCAGTGTTTTAAATGAAATAACTACATCAAGCATTAATGATTCTGATATTATGAAGTCATGATTCTGCTGAATATGATGGAAATCATCTGTAAATTCACAGATCTACTGGGGGTGGGCAACAACTGAAAATTCTTGGAACAGAGGCATTTGTCAAAATTGTCATCTTAACCATTGCATTTTATCAGAAAACAAGGGTTTGTGTCACTGTCAAAATGTTTAGCAGGGCTTAGAAACACCACTCACACGTTAATAAACTCCAGCACCTAATCTCTGTTCCTGTTTTGTTGCCAGGCTGACATACCCGACATGTGATCAGAGCGCTGACTCCAGCAGGTTTGCTTAAGACTGTGCACAGTGTGCAAGAGGGTATGTCTTAATTCCACTTCCATTTTTCTGTCTCTACTGAACAAAAACAAAAACACAATATGTCATGTTCATGCATTTAAATGAAAGAATTTACTCAGTTAGATTTCACGTAATTGAATGTGGATTTTGTCCTCACAAAATACTATTGTTCACAATACACTGACATACACTTACAGATTGCCTATATGAACCGTAACTGTACCTACAACTGATGGTCCTTTTTATGGTTTTGTTTAGTATTAAAGCTCAAAGTTCAGAATAAGTAGTTTTTCCCATCATCTTTTCCTGACCTCAGCCATAGCTAACTCTGAAGGGAGGAAGTATATTATGCCATCCTGATAGCCTTATCTAAGCATCGACCAATCAGTGACCAGTGAGTTTATTGGTTCAAGTGGGCTCAAGCACTTACCAGAGCGAAGGTTGATTCAGGTATCGATTTGTTTATGAAGACACTGAAGCATGTTGGTTGGTTGATGAAGGTGCATGTTGGTTGGTCAGCTCTGGCAGGTCAGATGGGCTCAAATTAACTTTAGGTTGGGTGGTAGGCTGCCCCCGTTTGTAATTTTTTCAGTTTTAGGACCAGGTTATCATAAAAAAGACTGGATTATGAAATCACGAGGAGATATTATTATTCTGTTGTTAAAAGCGCTATATTTACAAACTGTGTAACATCCTTCACCTTTAACAGGCATTAATCAGCCAATCATGCTGATGGTTCATGTATTAGGGCTGGGGGCTGACTGAATTTTGATTCAGTAGTAGTGTTCAGTAAAGTGGGCTAATACTGTTCCAGTCACTCTGAATCAAGTCTTCTTCTTCACCAATCACTGACAACAATAGAGGCAGCACATCCCTAACACATCATAATGCGAAAGATGCAGAGTGCATCTAAAGCACATTACTCTGTTCAGGGGGGGTTGCAAAACCCACATTGCTTAGCTTGTGGCCTTAATTCGCAGAACAAAGAGAGCAAAATGCAACACCTCTGACACAAAGCAACACCTTTGCAACACCTGACACAAAGCAACACCTTAGTTCAAGGAGTCACGTCCATCTGACTGATAGACATATGATTTAATGTCAGCAGTGTAATGTTATGTCTTGGCTTTCTAGATGCAATCCAATGCAGCCTGTTTGCTTAAACTTAAGGGAGTTTGACAAATTTATTGAAATTTGCTTAGTGATTTGGCATGACATCCAGGTTCTGATTTTAAACTGATTTGTGTGTGTGCGTGTCGTGGAAAGCAAAGCAGAGCAAGAGGTATGATAGTGTCTTACAGCAATGGCTTGGTCACAGTCACAAACAAATTGTGCATGGCAAGTGACAGCTTAGCTTTTTAGGTCAGTGAGTCATTTTTGTAACAGGCATATAATGATTGCTATGTGCAGTTAAGCTAAATTAGCCTCCTTTGTGCAAGTGCACCGACCTTTTCAGCACAATGCAGCCTTTACAGAGTCCAAAACCAAATACTCCAAACGCAACCATAATGAAAAAGTTCCATGTGTTCCATGTTAGGCTAAAGAAGTGCATGTGAATTTATACCCTCTGGTTATAAGTGCACCCACTGAAACCACAAATAAATTATGACAGATGAATGTGTCATATCATGTGTCGTCAAATTGTCTTGAGCTTGCTGAATTAAAAAGTATATATATCATGGACAAAAATGCAGGTCTGATATCATAAGAGAAGTGCGTTTAAAAAAAAAAAGGGTTCCTTTTTCTCAGAATTTCTCTCCTATTCAGGAACTATTTGCACTTATTTGTCAGTGCTTTCATTTCTTATTTATGATTTCTAATGTTCTAATGTGTCCTCTATTCAAATGTTCTGGCGCCTTCAAAGATTCTTGAGTTTGTCTTTGAAAAAGTCAGAAGTTAGATTTTAAATTTTAAGTAAAGTCGTAAGGTAGACTGGTATTTAGCAGACCGTTTTATCCAAAGTGACACAGATTCACAATCTGGGGTTCAGAAATCAATCCTGAATTGCTCAATTATAAGTTGAGCAAAATCTGTTGCTCCCAAAAATGTTGGAGGGATGTGATGTCTGTCTAAAGGTCAAGTCTATTATATATATGTCAGGAACCCTGCTGACTGAGTGCAGTGATGGCTTACACATGAAAAAAAAGGAAGCAATGTCAGTCAGCCAGTTTCCAACAGGCAGATGCCTCCCCTCATTCTCAGCTCTTTTTTTCAAGTGATTGCTTTACTTTTGTTTGTAGAAGATGTTAGTAACCACAATCTGACATAATCCACACAGAATAATGGAATGGACAGAATTATAACACAACATGCAGATGTGTCATGAATGATTAAAATATATTATTAGTGTGCTAAGCCACCAGCATCACTGCTTGATCTTCTTAAGTTTGCTTATTACTCTGAGGCGTCTAGCCCAATCCGGACATGAGTGCTTCTTCAACAGAAATACACATAGGCAGACACACACACCCACATTACATTTAGGATACACTTTTATCCAAGGGCCAGTCTCCTATAGAGCAACTTAGGATTAAGTGCTTTGCTCAAGGGCACAATGGTAACAGCGAAGATTCGAACCCACAATTTCCAGACTACTAGCATGCTAGCCTTAACCACTACGCCACCACCACCACTGCTTGCTTTGGCTGCTGTTTGATCTTCTTAAGTTTACTTATTACTCTGAGGCGCCCGGCCCCATCTGGATATTAGTGCCTCTTGGTTATATTACCCCTTGTTGTTTGCCTTCACATTTTTCTGTTGTTCCCTGAAATGAATGCGTAGAATGTTAATTGATGATGTCATAATGCACTCCTCTCCTCTAGATGTTAGAGTGGAAGCAGCAGAAAAAGCGAGTTGAATCTTTCCAAGTTAAAATCCACATTTAGACCACCTTAGTAACACCTTTGACTTAAGGGTAAAGAGGAGATTTCACTGTGCAAAGCCAGAGAAGGAGTGAGAGCTGTTGACCAAAGCCATTCAAAACAAAGATTTTAGGAAGGACCCTGAAAGAGGAGATCTCACTGTGTGAAGCCAGAGAAGGAGTGAGGGCAGTTTACCAAAGTCATTCAAAACAAAGATTTTAGGAAGGGCCCTAAACAATGACAATAAGTCCATTTACATGGATAGATTTTCTGCAATTCCGATTAAACTATTCTGATCGTCTGTTTACATGCAGCAACATTGTACAATATAAATACACATAGGAAGACATACACACCCAAACATACATATATAGACAAACACACACAGCTACACAGCACACACAGCTACACACAACACAAACACATACACACTGTGTCTGGCTTGGTGTGAGGACCTATGGCCGCCTCTCTGATGTTGCCTGAATTGTTTCATCTCATTGGTAGCATTGCAGTGGGTTCATATAGACTAAAAGGGAAGAGCGGAGATTTCACTGCACTTCACTGCTGCCTTTTAAGTGATGAGACACTTAAAGCATGAGAATGAGTGTGATCTGTTGACACACACACACACACGCACACACACACACACACATACACACAGACACACATACTACCAGTGACTTGACGTCTCTATAAATATACACAGTCTGATTTGTGTGCCAGTCAGCATCAACCCTAGCCTACAAATCTAGACACACCTTTGCACTAGCAAATAGTTTTGCTCAGCGGGTATGTCTAGCCACACACCATTGAAGACTTAGGAGGTTTACCATTGGTCTTACACAGCAATCACAATGCTCGATCTTTGTAGAGAGTCATTGGGTGGGCTTGGCACGGTAATGACAGGGCTGTGACGGTGCAAATCAACAAGTGGCCAAGGAATAGCGGTTGTCTGAATAGGCTTTGGCATTGATTTTGGAAGAGTTTGACTTGGGCTTTCTTTTGAAAGCTGAGCAGAAAAAGGTACTCAAGTCATTAGTTTCAAACAAGGACGTATTTCCTATTTTAACCGCTGTTGCGCTGATTGGTCGTAGCGCTATCCAGTATGAAAGACAACCGCTTATTCCACCCCTCGGATTGAGCTCGGTCTATCCGTCGTAGTCAGACTACATTTTATGTTATAGTCAGGCTTGTCAGGCTACATCAGCCTTAGATCATGCAAGAAATAATTTAAGTAATTAAAAAATGTAAGTGTAGCCCTGGCATCTCGCTTTGTCCTAATTGTGCAAAACAGTTTACAGCAACAGCAACCACATAGCAACCTAAAAGTCGTTCTAAATTCTGGATTGGCATTGGTTTGTGTTGTGTCATGAACTTCACATATGCTGTTTGGGAATTTTAAACTTAATTTTGAATGCTTAGGAACAGGCTTTAAAAGATACATTAGGTTTTGTGTAAAACCTCTTATCAGACCACACTCTTGTCTGAGACACTAAAGGTCACTCTCGCTTTAAAAATGTGAAATCTTAACCCTTACTGTTGCAACATTTAAACAAGCACATTTTGCATTTTCTGAAATGCATTCTAGTTTTTTCACACTTGCCCCACCCACCCACCAACAGGATGTCTAACTGAGGCTGAGGCAGAGAGACTTACTGTAATACCCTACAAATACATACATACACTACCAAAGTGTATAAGATGGAGGAAAGAACTCAATGTCCCTGCACACATACACACACACAGTTACACCCACGCAGAGCCACAAACACACACACACACACACACACACACATGCACACACATAAACACAAGCAGACACTCACACGCACATGCACCTAAACTCACACCAACAGGCACACAGTAAACTTATTATTGTAAGATGCAAGACATTTAATGCTGGTCATTTTAATGTCATAGTCATAAAATTCTTCATAAAACAATTCTTCCCCATCCCAAATAAACACAATTTCTATAATACATACAATTCAGGTAACACTGTTTAGGTCAGCAGGTTATGTATAGAATAATGTACCGAGGCATTAGGCCATGCTATGTCATTTAAGTTTAAACAACCCTATGAGGATTTGAAACATTCTCATTTGCTGAGGAGGTACAACATGACTACATTGGTATAAGCCCTTGCTGCAAAGCCTGCTCAGTAACAAGATTCTTTGATCATGGAAATATATTTTGATCGTTGTGATAGAAATAACAGTTCCATCCACTGTAATAGCATATATTCTCATACTGATAATGTTGTAATTACTCTACAAGATATGGAAGTAATAATCTGAATGGATAATGATGCAAGTACAATTTGAAGAGAGAGAAGGGAACCTTGATGAGTCTAGGTCAGATTGTTATCTATTCGTGAGAACACTTTAAAATGTCTATTGTGATAAAATACCACAGGAGCAGAAGTGAGAAATGTGAATCTGCGTGCACATTTAGATATGAGTGGAAGCTCTTGTGTCCACAGAGCTGGAGCGTGACAGGTAACGGCTGGTGCGAAGGTCCTCCCCCATGGCATTCTCGATCTTGGCCAGTACCGAGCTCCTGAATTTCCTGCGGAAGTCGTTGCCCATGAACACGTAAAGCACAGGGTTGAGGCAGCTGTTGGCCAGCGCAAGCAGTGTGCCAAACTGTAGTCCGTACATGAGGTGCTGCGGATCAATGATGCCGTGGGTGAGCTCCAGCAGGATGTAGATGTGATAAGGTAGCCAGCAAGCGAAGAAAGAGAGGATGAGTGCTGTCATGACCTTCAGAGGCTTCGAGGGCGACCTTCTAATCTGACTTCCCATGAGTCTGATCGTGATCACAGAGTAGCAGACGATGATAACGATGAAAGGAACGACAAAGCCGAAGACAAAACGTGAGATGGCGATAGTGGTGTGGCTGTGCCTATCTTTCACATAGCTGTTGAAACAGATGGTTTTGCCCAGATGCTCATGAATGTTCCGGTATATCAGGGAAGGAATGCTGAGAACCACAGAGCAGAGCCATGCCAGAACCACAAAGATGGAGGCAGTTTGGACGGTACGGTGGTTTTGGGCCCACACAGGGAACATGACGGAGACGCATCGGTCTATACTGATGAAGACCAGGAGGAAGATGCTGCTGAACATGTTGACAAACATCATGAAAGAAGTGAACTTGCACAGGAACAGACCACACATCCAGTCCTGAGTGGCCAGGTGGGTGATGTTGAAGGGGTGGATTGCACAGACCAGGAAGTCTGACACAGCCAGGCTCAGGTAGCAGGTGGTGTTGACCGATTTTGTCATCTTGAACCCAGCGATCCAGATCACTATGCCATTTCCAAGGATACCCAAGATGAAGACGAGACTGTTGAGGACCACAAGGGTGGTGCAGACAGCATCTGTGAAGCATGTTGATTTGAATTTCATGGAAGGCTCCTCCTCTACTGTGGAATTATCAACTGTGTAATTGCTATAGTCCTCATAATTAAAATCCATATCGTACTCCAGCTTGATTTCCATTTACTTTGGCATAACCTGAGAAAATATTCATATAAAGAAGAATGTAAGAACAGCCCTGCATAATGTTTGACATGATTGCTCAACAGCTGTGCCCATAACACAACACACAAAATAAATACTATTTGTATTTATAAAACGTTTTATTCTCGAAACCACGTAAGTGTGATTTTGAGTGCTTTGTTAATCAACAATGTGCTTGACTGTTCACAAATCCATCTTGTAATGGTCTTACAAACACGTTGATAAAAAAATAATATACAAATTTTACAAATACTTATGGATGTCCATGATTTTCTTGACAAATGTGAGAAGCTTTATTTATTTTAGTTTATTTATGCTAACCTATGCATGCATTACAAATAGATAACACTCAAATGAGTGATATTATTTGAAAACTTGACCTTACCTCTGCCAGAGAACTGTTGTACAGAAATGCACACCAGAGCTGGAAGTGTAAAGTCAACCCTTTCTTTAGGTGACATTTATATGACTCTGAATGTGTGGACATCCTGTTTGTTTTCGGTAACCCATGACACGCTTGTGACACGCTCCTTTGCATTCTCTCTCTCTCTCTTTCTCTCTCTCTCTCTCTCTACTTCCTCCATTGAAGTGCTGATGACCAAATTTCTCTTCTGTCACTCAATACCTCCCAAGACCCTCTTCTGCAATTTATGCAGAATCATACAAGCTGTCCAAAAGATGGAAAAGATCCAATACTGTAACTGCCATTGAACTGACACACTGGGGACTGGGGACCAGAACTGCATCAAAACTGCCCAGACAAAAACATATATTTTTTTTCTGTCAGATGTGATAACTTCTGCAAAAAACACAATTGTGACTGCTAGTCTACAGGGAATGATAAGCAATGTGCCAATGCTGGCATTTTCTAAAGCTCTGAAAACAATCCCTTCTTCAGAAGATTAATTCATCACTCCATCATTTCTTCCTCTTTTCATAGAATCTCTCTTCCTGTCTGTCTTCTCATGTGCTATTTTTTTCACATTCACATATCCTCTTTTTTCTGAACTGGATAAAACAGATGATCTTGATGTTTCATTAAAGCTCTAGGCTCAATCTTATACTGTGTCCTTTTAAAGAATATTTGGCAGAATACCCTGTCTTTTATTTCTAAACATGGTGAGTTACATTTTCTGAAAATATACAAGAAAAATGTTTGTAGGCCTGATACTTTATGGCCTTTGCATAATCCTAGTGAAAAACATATGTTGTAATCGTGTAGGACTCATCCCATCATACCCCTAGACATTTAGGTCCTTCAAAAGGTGTTTGGGTCAATTGACCCAAAAACATTGAAACACAGAAAAGTACCCAGAAACATATCACAAAAAACTGAAGGATTCCCATAGCAAGACAGAGGAACCTCATAACAAGCCATCAGATGAACCCCATAGCAATCCATTACAGTAAGCTCACAGCAGGTTGGTTTAGGAGCCCAACAGTGATCTACTGAAGCTTCTGGAGACCTCAATAGTGTGTTAATCTGCATTCCATTTCCATTTTCCAAAATAAACACGATTTTGGCCATCCAAGTCGTTATTGGAGCGGATATTTATAGAACAATTATTTTTTCCCTAAAAAAACACCTGATATACACACATTGTTAAATGTCAGCTTGCAGAGAACAGTTAACACTCAACTAACAGCCGATCTGATATTTTATCTGAATGTGTTTGGATCAGTTTAAAGGAATATGCCACCCCCAGGTGAAATTGAGTCAGTCTCTAGAGTTGGATAAGTGAGCAGAACCATTTTCAGCTGACCCAGCCATTTTCCGAAACAGGCAGCACTGACTTTAGCTTATTTTAGCATAGCCGCTATAATCTAGTGTTGCCAACTAGCATAATGTATGTGTAGTCAGTAATATCATGATCATTCTGATGCAATATCAGAATCAGCTTGTCAGGAATGCATCTGAGTTACCAATTCATCAATCCAGGAACCAACCACAATCACTCTTCTAGCATTGAATGATTCACAACCAATGAAAGTATATTTCTATTTCTGTTTTCCTTGTAACAGAGTGAACAGCTACAATTAAAACTGCCATTCCATGAATGCATTTCCTGCTTTTTTGTAGAGTTTTGGTAAGAGTTGTATCATAATGCTTCAATTTAACCTCAAATTTGATGTAGATTATGATCCTGGAGATTGGAGGTCCTGCTAGGCCCTACATCTTGATTGATTTGGCTCTAGTTCCCAGGCAGAATTTGTCAACTCTGAATGCAAAAACCCTTTTCTAAAAACCCATCAAGTCTTTCCTTCCTCTTTAAAACCTCAAAGGGGTTCAACTTCCTGCAGTTTTCCCACAACAGATCTTTAACCCAAATATGACTTATGCTATCTAAACCTGCAGGAAGTATCTGAAAAGGAAGGGTATATGATTTGTCTCTTGTATGTTTAATGGAGATGATGGTGATGATTATTAATATTAAAACGAATAATGATTATAATGATGATTAATTGTTATTATTATTATTATTATTATTATTATTATTACTACTACTACCACTACTACTACTACTATTGTTATTATTATTATTATTAGTAGTAGTAGTAGTAGTATTATATAGTGTCAACATTTTTATAATGAGCATGTGTCTTGGGCTATACATCTAAAATGCTCCTGGTTGTAAATTCTGTCTTGGTCCCAACACATCAAGCATTTGCAAGAAACAAAGCATAAAAAATTGGGTTCAGCTGATTATATCTAGCTCACAGAATGCAGAGCCTATATGCAAACCACGAAGCCACACAGTATATGTAGCTTTGCCTTTGCTGAAGTCAGTATCATATACATAAGCATCTGTAAATGACTGCCATAAAACAGGAATGGAAACACGCTTGCACCATGAATTTGTGTCATTAATTGAACCGTTTGTCACAGGTGGTGTCCCAATCATGCAAACAACAAGGTGAGCACCAGCTGGGTTTCCATTTAACTGGTTGATGTGTATATAAGTTATGCGATTAAGAAATTCTTGGTTAGAAACACCTGTAAATTCACATCAATGAACCCTAATGTGAATATAAATTTGCTCAAGGGATATCAAGTCAGCTTTAAGTCACATATACTAGACCTACAGAAGAATTGAAATCTCGCTATCCCACGGTGAAGAAGATGGCGTAACATAAGTGCTTGGTGCATGTACTCAAGATAGCGTAACATAAGTGCTCGGTGCATGTACTCAAAGTAAAGTGTGATGAACACATAGCTACTTATGGAAATCAATAAGGTGCCATTACAGACAATAAATAAAGTGATATATTTGCAAGTATCAAGAGTCCAAAAAGGCTTTATAATGCTTTGTGATAAAACAGAGGGCAATTTTCCTCCAGGTTGTACAATGAGGAGGGTAACCAGAGACTTAAAGCATAATGTGGGTACCTGCTCCCTACTGGGTACCCTGCCAAGATGCTTGTGTCATGTGTAACTAGTTCAAATCTGTCTACTTGTTCATACTACATCTGTATGTGACCCTGATGTATATTACCAATGCCAATAACTGATCCCCAACTCTTACACTGCTAAATTATTCCCACCCCTAAATATACATTACACAAATATACATATTGTATTTACCGCTCTCTGCATTTCTGATTAGCTGCTAAACTGTATATTGTTACCTTGGATACATGTGTAATGACAATAAAGTTGAATATAATCTAATCTCATCTACTCACTACACTACAGGGTCACTTTTGGTGGAGCCAATGGGCAGTAGTCAGCAGCTTATCTTGAGACCCTTGTCACAGTTGGATCTGTCAGCAGCTTCAGGCATGACTAGGAATGTCAGTGGTGGGGATGAACTGCTGTTTCAACAGCTTTCCCCTTGTGAAGTTGGTCATTAAAACACTGTTAAAACAACATTTAATGATGGCCTGAGATTGAAGTTGGGCTGGATCCAGAACAAAACATTTCATGTCTTCCTAAACACGTGTCCGTCATTCTTTCAACAGGCCGCAGCTTCGCCTTCCTCATCATTTAGAGGCTTATATAGATGGAAACAAACTTATGCTTGAAGTCTTTTTTTATGTTACTCACATGCTATTTCCATCTGTGGTCGATGTGCTTCCCATTTGTAGCTTCTCACCACTGACCAAACCACAACCTTGTTCTTCCACTGAACTAGAGGATGCCGTTTTGTCCATTGACTTGCTATCACCTGCCTTTGTTCACAGGTGAACAGAGTGAACAATTTCCATAAGTATAGATACTCCTCATCAAATATTATTGCACTTCAAGTCAAAGTTGCCAAGTCATTTAAGATTAATTATGGTAAGTACTTTTTTCTTCCTTTTAAAATTGTACTTAAGGTACAGACTAGTTTAATTTCTAGAAAATAAAAAAAGCCCTGCATAAGACTCTGGGGGCATTTTTTGTAAAAGTTGGAAACTTAGGAATTTACCTTTCAAAAAAAGATAGGAACCAGCGATAATAATTTAGGAAGAGTTGACTGACAAGGTAATATACACGATTTCATAAGAGGTGTTTGACATGTGAGTGCTTTTGGTTTTATTGTTCAGTGGTAAATTCTCCTTACTCAGAATTCTTATTACCTAGAATTCTGAAATAGCCCATACAATTAAGTGCATAATTAACAAATGAATGCTCAATTTACAAAATGAAACATAACATTTCAGAAATGATACAAAAAATACAAAAATAAATTCCAATTCCCAAAAATGCATCTGTTCTGTACTGGATGGTATGACTGCATGTTAGGTTAAAAAACAGGATGAAAGTGTTGGTCAGATGATGTGGCAATATACACAAGAAAGAACATTATTTTGTAAGGCATAATCACTGACTATTATGGCCTATATATATATATCAAAATATGTTAAACTGCTGTGTTTGTTTGTTTAGAGAATAGATAGAACATTGAGTGATCATTTTACATATTATTGTTATTCTTATCACTAAATCTACTGTATTAGTATTGAGTATGCACTGGGTCGATGTGCAGTATTCTGAAGCAAGGAAATGGCTGGTAAGATGACTAGCAGTGACAGAGCTGTAGCATTGGTACAGGATATGAATTGAAACCACAGAAGCCACATCTGTTGAAACCAATATCATGCAGAAAGTAAGGCGACGCACACACACACACACACACACACACAATGTTCTGACTTTTATTGCAAAAGCTCACGAAGGTGTGAATATGTTTTGCTGTAAGTTTTTTTCTTCTTTTGTACTTTTTCTCTCTTACCGTTTATTTCATGTCTAACGTTCTTTTTTCCCCCTCTGTGGTTCATTACTGCCCTAGACCATAGCCAAGTTAGGAGCACTCAAAGTCAAAGTCAAAGTTGCTTTTATTGTCAATTTCTTCACGTGTACTTGACATGCAAAGGAATCGAAATTACGTTTCCCACTGTCCCATGCATGTACATGGACAACAGTAAAGTGCAGATGCACAACAAGACAATTCTAGTCCTAAGTTTGCATAAATAAATAAGTGCAAGTAGCTTAAAGCTACTTTTGCCTAGTACTACTACCTAACATAACAGGTATGACAAGACAAGACATAGAGTACCCTAAGTACACTACTAATGTAGCAGGGCATGACAAGACAGACAAGGAATGAGGTGAAGTTCACTGAGTGTTCCAGCTTTGTGCATTTAGAGGTAATTGTGTTTTTAGTGCAAAAGTGCAATGTGCAAATGTCAATAGGCAGTACTTGCCAAAGTAGCAGCAGAAATCCAGTTTATCCTGTAATACCTTCCAATCTTAAAATCTTCATTATTTTTAAAATATCATGTATTTTAAAAGAGAATCAATTATTTTAAAAGATTATAAAATCAAGGTCATCACACACAGAACCTCACAGCGTGTATGTGGAAACAAAATGATGAAAAGAAATGATTTATGAAAGAACATTTTGTTTGTTATTGTTTGACCACACCCCTCTAGTTGATCAGTATGGTAGAGCTATTACAATTCAGCCACTATCATGCAAAGCCTCTACATACCTATCATTTTTATTATACTGTTTTCACAATTAAAGTAAATCATTTATTTTATCTTATTTCATTTTATATTTTAGTTAAATTCAACTAAATCTTTTTTTTTAATATTTGCATGTACAGATAAGTAGTCAATTCAGTTACATAATCAAGATCTCAAAACTGATCAAAATAAAATTGAACAGCAGCTGTACAGCAAAGCAGCCACACAGCAGTGCATTGACACAGATAACACAACAAAATGAAAGCTTACTGCCATCTCAATGTACACAACTTACCAGTCTCAGATGAGGCAAGAACAAGGCAGAGATAAGGCAAAGAGTCACTACTGTATGTCTGTCTGCATTATATGTTGAGGGTCCAGCCTCCAGTGGTGTCACATGACTTTGTGGTAATGCTGATGGACAGAGTAGGTTGAAATAGGTCACAAGCATGTTATGTTCCATATTGCATGTTTGGTCACACACACAGCATATGGCTTGTACAGAGCCTGAGGCATTCCATTGTTTGTTTTGTTTTGATGAGACAATGTACTCTCATTTCACAAAATTACACAAAACTGAATTTTTGCTTTAGTAATTGACATTTACAAAAATTGCCTTCAAGAAACCCTATGAAAGTCTAACATCTGTCACTAGATGGCAGTATAGTACCACAAGAATACAGTTTTCCAAGTTTCAGCAGTGCCACAACACTCAATATTCCCCTGTGAACCCTTGACTATTACAAACCACTTTTAAGTGAATTTTAATCAGAATTGTGCACTTTGTGCATGACATACCATGTGGAGGATGAGAGCTGCTCAAGCAAAGACCTTGTGATTTCTGCAATGTGTGGCCATCAACTGTAGTGTCAGCTCATCACTTGTGCTTTCCACTCGTGTCTAAATGTAGTGGGGCTTACAGTAAATATATGGCATGCATGTATAGAGATCTCATTGTCATGCTGTCATGCTGTACAACTCTCTCTCTCTCAATTATTATATATATATATATATATATATATATGCATATGTGTGTGTTTGTGTGTGTGTGTGTGTGTATATATATATATAATTATTTAGCAAGATGAAGCGGTAATTCATATTGATCAGTCACAAAGCATCTTGATTATTTCCAGTGTGATGCACTTAGTACTGGATGGTATGACTGCATGTTACGTTAAAAAACAGGATGAAAGTGTTGGTCAGATGATGTGGTGAGTCAGATAATGTGGCAATATTCACAAGAAAAAACATTATTTTGTAAGGCATAATCACTGACTATTATGGCCTATATATGTCAAAATATGTTAAACTGTTGTGTTTGTTTGTTTAGAGAATAGATAAAACATTGAGTAATCATTTTACATATTATTGTTATTCTTATAACTAAATCAACTGTATTAGTGTAGTGTAGAGTGTAGTGTAGCCCCCGTCTCCCCTCACAATGGCACTGTCAAATGGACCCTTACTGTTACCCATGACCCATGGACCCATGGACCCATGACATGACCCATCTCACTCCTTTGAGTTTGACATTATGTCTGGCTGCTGCTACATTGTCCAGCCATAATTCCTGATAACCACCTATAGACTGACTACCATATAATGTAAAGTGGGATCTCCATTATAAACTATTATGAACCTTAGCTAAAACCATAGGCAACTTGTAGTCTGTCATGGTTACTACTGATTATAACTTTTCTGCATGACCCCTGGCTTAGCCCCTTGAGTCGTGGATCTCCCCAAGGTTTCTTCCTAGATTAACTGAAGATAAGGGAGTTTTTCCTTGCCCCTGTTGCTCTTGGGTGCTCCTTCTGTGAAGCGCCACAAAACAATACTATTGTAAAAGGAGTTGTATAAATAAAATTGAATTAAATTGAATTGAATCTACCTTGTGTACACCCATAAAGAGAAGGGTGAAAGCTAAACTGGCTTTAGCCGATCCATGGTCAGACCTAACCATTTCACGTCGTAGGCTCACTTTGCATTTGGGATCCTACTGTTGAAAAGCAGTATGCACACATTTCAAATCTACATTTCTGCTGCCTAGCCTACAGTCTTCAGGGTCCTACTGAAATTTAAATTTCAATGCATTCATTGCAAACATTTTATAAACCTAAAGGCCTAGGTATGTATCAACTTGCACAGATGACATGGGTCATGCATGTCATATTTTTTACTATACTATCCAACTTTAGATTATCATTTTCGATCTAGAAGTTGTTTTTTTTTTTTTTTTTTACTTTAAACGTAGCTTTAGCCTCTACTGTTCCCCCAAAAACGGTGAACTAGAATAGATAGATAAGACTTGCTTGGGGATAGGTCTCCAGCATAACCCGGTCTACAGGTGTGTAAATAAGCTTCAGTATGCTTGTTGTAAGCATCTATAGGCAGGCCCAATCGCATGTGTAATATATGTATTAAAATCCCTTTAAAAAGTGCTGAGATCTAAGCAGTTAGTATAGATAGACTGTATGGCTGAGAATGTGCTGCGGGGGAGACAGCCAACGTCACATTCACATTCAGGCACACTAGCCTAGCCAGTCAATGTAAGCACGGCGTGATAAGAGTATTGCATTTAGTGGACCACCAGGCTGATTGTTTTTTTGTTTATATTGTAAGTCTCAGAAGACTGTTGGCATTGAAGGTAACTAACAGCCCACGTCCGGTAAGATTGAACAACGCGGGGTCTGATTTTCCCCACCACGATTCGCCTGGGATCTTGCTGCGTTCGCTGTATTTCTCTTTACTGAGCGAGCGAGGGCGGCGGAGGAGCAACAGCGTCGCTCTTGAAGATGCTCATTGCGCACAGACAGACTGATGTGTTACGGCAGGTGATGGCAAGCCTACACTGACAGCAGACGTCCGAATAAGAGCCGCTTCTGGGACAATACATGAGAAAAGGAAGCATTTTGGCACCTAGTTTAACATTGACGTTGCTCTGGAGTAGCATTATAGGTGAGCGTGTGTTCTCTTCAATCGAAGATCAAACATAGCCTGGCTTTAAGACATCTGTCGTGGGGGCATTTTCGCAGGTGATTTGGACCTGGGCGCATATTTTGTGAGCACCCCTCCCCCTCCCTTTGCTGATAGAAAAGGTCATTGTTGTCTCATCGCTTGTTCTGTCACGGAGCCGTCTGAAATGGGAATGCCCGGCTTCCACCGCAGGGATGGCTTCGCATCACCATCTTTCGGCCAATTCTGAGAACGGACAACGGAATCGCTGGGATTAACACAAGAAGGATGGCTCAGTCGTGGAAACCTCCCGCGTGGACGGGCTGATGGCGTGTTTGGTCCACTCATGGAAAATATTTAAGAAAGCCACGCGAGGGGAGATAAACAGGGAATGGCAGAGACAGCCGACGTGAAGTAATCTATTGTAAGTCTGTCATGATCCTCGGGTTGTTTGTTTTCAATCTCAGTATGCGTTTGTCCGTGTTGTATTTACAACATTAGACACATACACACGGACTCCATATCAGCACACTATACACAAGGCTTGAATGGGGTAGAACAATGATCAGGTTCTCTGGCTGTTGTTCCAGGTAGCGGCTCGGACCCTCCTCAACCCCCAATCAACGTAGACACGCACACGCACACACGATCAGTTGGACTTTGTTCTCATGTGTGGAAGACATGTCTGTTTTACTATCAAAAGTGCCAGTAATCTTAGTAGTGTGTGTATCTTGACCCCAATACGAGCATAAGGGATATACATTCTATGGACGTAGGCTGTAGGCTAAACGGAATCCCTCAGCCAAGGAAAATTCGACCTGTCGTCATTCCTTTCGACGCGCACCTGTAATTTCATCAGGATGATTTTACAGTAGGTGCGTGGAGATGGTTCGAGATAGGCTTTTCTGTCCGAGCCACGGCAGTCTGGGAGGGCTTCCAGCATGGGTGTAAGCTCTGTGTGAAATCCCCAGAAATCTGTGCTATCTTACCGACATCACGTGCGCGGGCTGTGTGCTCGTGCAACTGTACACGCGGACACCTGCTCTTCTTTTTTTTAGGGAATATGGGTTACTACTGCCCTGATCTCGTTCTCACGTCCCTTTACGCGGTGTTTCCTTTGTAACAGGTGGATAGAGACTCTCTTGCTTGGCCTTGGGACTGGGGGAGAAAAACAAGGGAAACAGATCAGGACTTTTAATGCATTGATACTGCACGTGAAATTACAGACTCATACTTGTTTTGATCCTTTGTTGTCACTAGAAACATCCTCATCTCTCTTTCTCTGTATATGTCTGTCCTGTCAGATGATCCAGACTGAAGAGACTGATGAGACTGAAGACTGAAACTCTGACCAGAGAAATTATTGTCAACAGCAGAACACTCTGTATGCAGCAGTAGGGTGCAGCACACGGAACTAGAACAGGATCCAAACACTTTTCCTGGATAAACTTCTGGGTTGTTGGTGTATGGCGTTCAGTCTTGATATGTCTGGGTAGTCAAACTGAAGTATCACTGGGGAAAGCAAGAACAGAAAGTTTAATCACATCTCAGACTTTCAAACCATCAGGAAGTCTCTTCACACATACACACAAACACACACAACACAAACAAGGAATATGTTTAGTAAACTATTTGACATTAAACCAGAGACAATAGTTCTCTTGCTTGTTTGAAACCAGGACAGATAGTGTTTACTACTTAAACCCCAGTTCTCCTGATCTCCTGATCCTCATCTCTTGCCCCCTACAGACTTGTTAGACAGTCCCTTAGCCACACACACCTTAAAGGGTGAACACCTGGGGCTTTGGAGGCCTCAGAGGACCAGGGGAGTTCTGTGGATCTCCCAGCAGGGTAGGGGTGAGTTGAGCTAGGCGTCCCCAGGTGAGGTGCCCTGGTGGCAGGCATGGCACGACCAGGCTCTGGGGCACTGGTGGGTGGCGCTGGCGTGTACAGTGGGCAGGGAACGGCTCGTGTGGTGGTGTGGGAGTGGATGAACGAGCACGGGCGTTGGAGGCCCTACGGTGCTGCAACGTGCCACCACATTGAGAACGTACTCAAGGAGGACCCGCGTGGAACTGTGCTCCTCGGGCAGGTGGAACCTCAGCTGACGCCTTATGTTATCGACCTGCAGTCCATGCACCAGTTCCGACAAGACACCGGTGAGATGCACACACACACATACATACACACTCACACACACACACACTAAATACACACTCATAGGCTACACAATGGAAAAAACCTCACCACCCATATTGTTTTGAAGCCACTGCCCACATCAGTAAGTTTGGTGTGTTTGGTGTGTGTGTGTGGGAAAAAGAGAGTGTGTTTTATCTGTGTTTACTTAAATGTGAGTGTGTGACTTTGCATATGTAGGAGAAAGAGAGAGAAGCAAGACAAAGAGAGAGAGAGAGCATTTATCTGTGAGTCGTTGGTGTATATTCCCCTGCAGTGTGTTCTACTTCTAGCGCATCTGTGGGATTTCACAGGTCAATGGATGGAGAAAAAAAATGTGTGTGTGTGTCTGTTTGTGGTTGTGTATGACTGATTTGATTATATGCTTAGTGAGAGCGTGTGTTTCTGGGAAAGGGAGGTCCTTGTTATTTAGACCTGCTGACAGACACTTTCTGTGTATATGTGTGTGTATGGGTGTTTGTATGAGTGTGTGTGTGTTCAGAGATTAAGGTGACAGGTGGGGGCTCTTTGGTGAACAGGCTCTTTTTACTAGAGCACACGCACATACACACATTGGGGCAGCTGTAAACCATGACGCTGGTCTAGTACTCTCTTGTGCTCTCTAATCAGCTGTCCTAGATTTAGACATAGTTTTATTACAGCAGTGTATGATTCACTATTCTGCTCCTCATTTAACATGCAGTAAATTGTTGATTTAAGAAAAGAATATAATAATGTACTATTGGTAAGAAAGTGTTTTTATATATACTGCTAAATTGTAGATTTAAAAGACTATAAAATGTTCTTTTAGTAAGAATTATGGTAGGATTTATGGTAGGATATGGTAGGATAAATAACATCAGAGAGGTTTGTTATCGTCAGCCTTGCCTTCAGCATATTCATGTGCAGAAGACAAGAGTTTAGAGTGAAGAAACACACACATACACACACACACACACACACAGACACACAGAGAGACACACACACGGCCACACAGACACACACACAGTAATGATAAATAGTATGTTATTTGTAGTATAGTTGGAGGCACTTTTGAGTTATGACCTTGCTGAAGGTCGCTGCTGCTTGGTGTAGCGATGATGCCTGTGAGGGTTCTCCCAGAAGCTTTTACAGAGTGTGGCACCCTGGGAGTAACACATCCAAGAACACACACACACACACAAACACACACCACCTGTACAGTACAATTCACACAAACCCCCACCCTGCAAACACACAAAGAGACATGTGACAATCGCTCTCTGATCTCTCTTTTTACTTCCCTTTCTCTTCTCTCTCATGGACATGCACACACATACACATACACGCACACAAACACACATGCGCACACACACACACACACACACACACACACACACACACACACACATTACGACCTCCATCATTCAGCCCAAAACAAATATTTTTAATTGCTTACGACATCGGACGGTTTCTCCTGGAAGCATATCCCTGTTCTCTCTCAGTCTCATGCTGTCCATCAGATCTGCAGAAAACAAATCAGACTCAAAGATTGAGACCAGGCATAGATCTGTCGTACTGACAAACTGTGTCTTCTGTATCCTGTTAATATAAATGTCACTATACTGCAGCCCATTGAAAGAAATACAAACAGCAATTGAAGAATTCAAGTCAATGACCTAATCAATCAGCATTTACCCATGATTCTCCATAATCTTCCCACAATTCCTCACTCATTCTGGCTGTAGCTCAAAAAGTGTGTGTCTGTGAGTGTGTGTGCGTGCGTGTGTGTGTGTGTGTGTGAGAGAGAGAGAGAGAGGGAGGGAGAGAGAGAGAAGTACATGTAATTCAGTAGAGGCAGCTAATGGCCAGTTTTGTTGTAAAGGACACATGACAGCAGTCAAGTTTAGGGTTTAGGGTTTTAGTCTGGCGGTTATTCGTTATTTGGCTTGGTGTGTGGATGTTTGGGTTGTGTGATGGTTCAACTGTGCGGTTTAGAAACAGGCCAGAGTAAGTTTAATAGGAGAGAGTGATAAAGTTGTATCTTTTTACTTGTGTGTGCTCAATTCTCAAGCGTGATCAGAGGTTGCCATTCCAGTAGTGCAAAGTTGATTTTGCTTTTCTTTTGTGTTGGTTTACTGTTGTATCAGAGGTGTGCTCTTGAGTTGTTTATTATCGTATAATAATATGTTTATGAAACACTTTATTAAGATGTTATTCCCCCTGAATATTGTTTTGTTGTTGTTTAAGAAATGTGGTCTGCTGTTTATTACTACTTGAAATGTTATGTTTATTACACATTGTTATATGCCTCTAGTTTTGTTATTTCAGTGATGGTATGCTGAAGCTGTGTGAACTGTAGCTGGGGTGTGATGTGTGTGGTATGGCAGTGTACAGAAAAAGTTACCATGGTGTGATAGGGGGGTGGGGAGGCAAAAATGTGTGTGTGTGTGTGTGGTCACACATCTCTTTCTTTCTCTCTCTCTCTCTCACAGACACACACACATGCACACACACAAATACAAGCTTTGTTGCGCAGTGTCTAGTTCCCTCACTGTCTCATCTGTGTAACCTAAATGACAGTCTTCAGTGCTGTCTTTCTCTTTCTGTGAGTGTGTGTGTGTGTGTGTGGTTTGGAGGTATTAAGCCCACTCTTTCATTTTTATGCCTTTGTGGCATTTGTATGTTTGTGTGTGTGTGTGTGTGTTTGTGCATGTGTGTGTGTGTGGGGGGGGGGGGGGGGTCTGTATGGGCGTAACTGTGTGTGTAAGGGACTTTGAGTTCCCTCGTTCAGTTTTTTTACCTTGGTAGTGTGTGTATATGTTTGTAAGATATCAAGTCCTCTGCCTCAGTTATATGTCCTTGTGGTCTGTCTGTCTGTGTGTGTGTGTGTGTGTGTGTGTGTGTGTGTGTGTTTGATTAAAACAGTAATGTATTTTCAGGTTTTCCCTAACTAAGCCTTCAATTAAACCCACAGCTGTCCCCAGAGCAGACTCAAGACACATGTGCATTGCAGTGTTTTTGTCCATGTATTTTTGTTAGCATGTGCGTATGTCTGTATGTCTGTGAGTGTGTGTGTGTGTGTGCGTGTATCAGTGTGTGTCTGTGTGTGTGTGTGTGTGTGTGTGTGTGCTTGTCTGTACACACACACTTGTGTGTCTGTTTGTGTGTGAGCATGTGTGCGCTTGTCTGTGTGTGTGTGTGTGTGTGTGTGTGAGAAGCTGGGATATTCCTGGCTCCCATCCAGTGTGAATCAATCCACTCTCCTCCCAGTGGGCTGCTTGTGGCTGTTTCAGCTCTGATGTGGTTTGATCCTCCCATCCCACCTTCTCTGGTTGCACACACATTCTCAAGCAGACACACACACATACGCACACAAACTCACACAGAGGCACACCCCCATACACTCTAGAGCGCACTCACACACAGGCACACACAGATGCATGCACGTACAGACATACACACACAACAAACACTTTCCCACACACATACATACACACACTTGCATGCACGCACCATATCCACATACATGCACACACACTTTTGCATGCAGAGTCAATTCCGTTTGAGAAAAATAAAACACAACTCTGGCCTGGAATAATACTGATATTATTTTCCAAACATCTGTATGAATACAGTATGAACACGTTTTTATGATGTCTGCGTGTGTAACCCATGTTCTTCTGTGTGTGTGTGTGTGTGTGTGTGTGTGTGTGAGAATTATGTTTTTTGTCTCAGAAAGTGAGAGCGTTCAGGGAGATAACCTCATGTTGCCATGGACACCATGTGCTTTTGTTTCCACAGTGGTTGTTTTGGTAGCAGGAGCTTTACAGAGGGGGAGGGGAGAGAGAGACCGACAGAGAGAGAGACCGACAGAGAGAGAGAGAGAGACAGAGAGAGAGAGAGACAGAAAGAAAGAGAACAGCATCATTTTGACTGTACATATTTGTTATCAGTATATCTGCCACCACCATCAGTGTCATACATATTAATAGTTGCAAGTTATTAGTAAAAGCTTAAATGAGACATAACCATAGTTCTCTCTGTGGCCTTCTCCGCTGCTCAGATGTCTGGAAGGAAAACTCACAAAAAGAAAAAAGAAAACAGCACATTAAAATTACATAAATAAAATATATAGATAAGGATGTAAGGCTCCTTGATTGATTTTTTCATCAATCAACTTTTGTGTAATATTGATATCATAATTATTTATTAACAGTATTACTGTTAATACTGTTAGTATTGTTAACAGTATTACTGTTAATAAATAATTATTTGAAAAGACAGAGAGAGAGACAGAGAGAGAGAGAGGCAGAGAGAGAGAGAGACAGAGAGAGAGAGAGACAGAGAGAGAGAGAGACAGAGAGAGAGAGGTAAATGAGAGGAGTGAGAGATGAAAAGAGGATGAGTAAAAGGGACAGTCAGAGAAATAGAGAATCAGAAAGACACACTAAGAGAGTGAGAGAGAGAGAAATGGAAGATGATACAAAGGTGTGTTTTGTGTGTGTGTCTGTATTCATATGTGTGTGTATGAAATTTTGTCTCACATGTGACTAGGGTTGGGTACTGAAATGAGGTACTACTACGGAACCGGCATCTACGTAAATGGTGGTAACCAGAGATTTTGTCTCACATATGACTAGGGTTGGGTACTGAAATGAGGTACTACTACGGAACCGGCATCAACGTAAATGGTGGTAACCAGAGATTTTGTCTCACATATGACTAGGGTTGGGTACTGAAATGAGGTACTACTACGGAACCGGCATCTACGTAAATGGTGGTAACCAGAGATTTTGTCTCACATATGACTAGGGTTGGGTACTGAAATGAGGTACCACTACGGAACCGGCATCAACGTAAATGGTGGTAACCAGAGATTTTGTCTCATTGTGTGACTAGGGTTGGGTACTGAAATGAGGTACTACTACTACGGAACATCAACGTAAATCAGTGTTTTTTTTCAGAAGAGCCACATTGTGAGAGCAAAATCAGTTGGTGAGCTGCCACATATATATCAACATACCAACTCATATGAACCACATAGTTTCTACATAAATGTGGAAATGTGCTAGATGTGCTAGAATAAGATATTCTACAAAAAAAAAAAACACAGAATACATTTTTAATTAAGACCATGTTTAATACTGAGATGAGCGGAAGTTAGCATGCATGTCCTTGACTTTACTCATATTGTATTTGTCTTCTATCCGCCTCATTATTGTCGAATCAGACAACTGTAATCCTTTTATTTGTTTAAGGATTTCGTCCTTGTTATCGAAGTCTGCAAACAGTATTACCGCGGAAGCCAGAAAACAGTCTTTCACGATTTCTGAGTCCGAGAACGGTTTCTTGGCCGGGCCCAGGCTATCTCAAAAGAGGCCTCTGTTAAACGCTCTGCAGTGGAGGTTGTCCTGTAGATAAGTCTTTGCTGCTCACAAAGTGAAGCAGTGAGCTGTGCTATCTTCCCCTTTCTTAGTTCACTGCAGGGTGGATAATTTTCATTGAATTTAGGATGTGCTGTGTTAAAATGACGTTCCAAGTTGCTTCTTTTGAAACAAGCACAGGTTTCTTTGCACAATAAGCACAATGGGGTTGTGTTATGGAGAACGAATAAAAATTCTTCTGTCCATTTATCTTGAAATTTCCTGTGCTTATTTTGTATACTTCGCACCTTCCTTTTTTTACTCTGAAAACTTCCCGTTTGGCTGCTGCGTGTACCCTCGTCGGGGTCTGCATGTTTCTCGGACTCTGTGTCCTGTGTTTTTTCATCAGCTGCATCTGATGTGTTCTGTCTTTTTTTAATTACAAAACGATCTATTTTCTGATATGTGACATCTGTAGGCTACATGTCATGCCTGAACTAGGTGACCTCGCGCTACACTTGTACAGACCAATGTTGACGCTGACGGTAAACAATGGTGGGGTGCGTTGCTAGGTAACCTATGGTGCGTAAAGGTCGTAATATATACTTTTATACTTCGTAATTTAAATTAATTTAATTATTTATTTTAATTATTTATTATATAATATATGGTGGGGTGCGTTGCTAGGTAACCTATGGTGGCTAAAGGTCGTAATATATACTTTTATACTTTGTAATTTAAATTGATTTAATTATTTATTATATAATTTATGCTATGCAGAGGATTGTGTTCATTGTATGTTTATGTCATGCATATTAAAAATGTATTGGCTGTGTTATCATATTCTTAATGTCATAGGCTTGCGAGCCTACAAATATAGCTTGACGAGCCGCATGCAGCTTGCGAGCCGCGCAATGAGTATCCCTAACGTATATGGTGGTAACCAGAGATTTTGTCTCACATGTGACTAGGGTTGGGTACTGAAATGAGGTACTACTACGGAACCGGCATCAACGTAAATGGTGGTAACCAGAGATTTTGTCTCACATGTGACTAGGGTTGGGTACTGAAATGAGGTACTACTACGGAACATCAATGCATATGGATTTCGGTGCCTCATTTTGGGCCCTATTAAATCCTCAGCTGCTTTTAATGTGCTCCCGTGTTCCAACATTACCCATCAGAAGCATCACTGATGACAGCATAGCCACAGAGGGTAGCCACAGTAAACAGACATTCCAACAGCCTAACAGTCTGTAAATGTTCTGTTAATGTCCTAATACCGGGATATAACATCTTTAAAAACTCATGTGAATAGGTGTCACTTTACTGATGAAACATGTTGGGGGTATACTGACAACCTTGAAAGAGGAAAATGTCTGTGTACTGTTGCTTGCATTTGTCTTAGCTGTGTGCACCTCTATGGCAAGCTATTTTAACATAAGATAGACTGTGGCAAGCCATTCAGCACAAATGCTATTTCAGACATCAAAGTTATGGAAAACATTGCAGTTGTAGATATTGGTAACAAAGTGAATATTACATAGCTCAATACAATTATTATTGTAATAACAATAACTAATAAGTAATAATAATAATTATAACAATAAGTAATAATAAAGTAAAAATAACAATAATAAAAACCCAATCAATACCCAACTCTACCTGTGCTTCTTACAGTCATAGGTGAGAATTCTCACTCCAACCACAACACCTCATGCCTTGTCTGTCTCGTCCTGTCATGCCCTGCTACATTAGTAGTGTACTTAGGGTACTCTATGTCTTGTCTTGTCATACCTGTTATGTTACGTAGTAGTACTACGCCTTAAGCTACTTGCACTTATTTATTTATACAAACTTAGGACTAAAATTGTCTTGTTGTGCATCTGCACTTTACTGTTGTCCATGTACACGCATGGGAAAGTGGGAAACGTAATTTTGATTCCTTTACATGTCAAGTACATGTGAAGAAATTGACAATAAAAGCGTCTTTGACTTTGACACCCACAAGCACACACACACACACCATATCTCTCTCTCTCTTTGTGTGTCTCAGTACATGTTTTAATAGATTTTAGTGTTACTTGAATGGTTATGTTTTAAATAAAAGCCTCTCTCTCCTTCTTTCTCTCTCTAGCTCTCTTGTTATTTCTAGCTCTCTCTCTGAGGTGAATAATATTGGCCAGATGCTCTCTGGCAGGTGCTCGGCATGCGTTTGAGCTGAAATGGAGTCACATATGTGCCTAGTTTCCTCCGGGCTCATTAGGAATGACAGGCTAACGTGCACACAGGGGAAGGCAGGCACCCTGCTGGCAGCTCAAGGTGAATTTTAATCAGGCAATGAGACGGACGCTCCCTGGGCCCCTGCTCGCTACCACACAGCGGCATACGGAGTGGGTCACAGCAGGTCAGCAGTGTAAACGTTCTAGGTGTTTGTTATAGCGTAGACAGTTCTCTTCAGCCGAGGAGAAGCATTGAAAGAGATTGCATCTCAACAGATGGTTGTGTGAATTAATGAATCACAAATAATATGTAGATACGTTATTTTTAAATCAGTCTTACATCGCGTATATGGGCAATTGAAATGGTGGAGGAAGAAAGAAAGAAACAAACAAATTCCTTATGATGCAGCATTATCCTCTTTTTACTATTGGCATTAACAAATAGTATAAAACTATAACTATGTTTGCGTGTGTGTGTGCATGTGTGCTTTTGTGTGTTTCTTTGTCTGTGTGTGTATCTGTGTGTGTGTTGTATGTGTGTGAGTGTTTGTGTGTTTGTGAAACAGGGAGAGTGGAACATCTAGAACATTTAGGTTGCTGCAAGACTGACTCATCTTTGTTCTGAGCGCAGCAGATGAGGGGCACCCTTACACACATTACATTAGACAGCAGCATCACCACTAGCAACGCCAACTTAGGTCCACTACTACTCACTCAGTGTTCATAACATGCCATGCATATTTACAGACTTTAGATGCAGTGTTTATAACATGCTATGCATATTTACAGACTTTAGATGCAGTGTTTATAACATGCTATGCATATTTACAGACTTTAGATGCAGTGTTTATAACATGCTATGCATATTTACAGACTTTAGATGCAGTATTCATAACATGCTATGCATATTTACAGACTTTAGATGCAGTGTTCATAACATGCTATGCATATTTACAGACTTTAGATGCAGTGTTTATAACATGCCATGCATATTTACAGACTTTAGATGCAGTGTTCATAACATGCTATGCATATTTACAGACTTTATATGCAGTGTTTATAACATGCCATGCATATTTATAGACTTTAGATGCAGTGTTTATAACATGCCATGCATACTTATAGACTTTAGATGCAGTGTTTATAACATGCCATGCATATTTACAGACTTTAGATGCAGTGTTTATAACATGCCATGCATATTTACAGACTTTAGATGCAGTATTCATAACATGCTATGCATATTTACAGACTTTAGATGCAGTGTTCATAACATGCTATGCATATTTACAGACTTTAGATGCAGTGTTTATAACATGCTATGCATATTTACAGACTTTAGATGCAGTGTTTATAACATGCCATGCATATTTACAGACTTTAGATGCAGTGTTCATAACATGCTATGCATATTTACAGACTTTAGATGCAGTGTTTATAACATGCCATGCATATTTACAGACTTTAGATGCAGTGTTCATAACATGCTATGCATATTTACAGACTTTAGATGCAGTGTTTATAACATGCCATGCATATTTATAGACTTTAGATGCAGTGTTTATAACATGCCATGCATATTTACAGACTTTAGATGCAGTGTTCATAACATGCTATGCATATTTACAGACTTTAGATGCAGTGTTTATAACATGCCATGCATATTTATAGACTTTAGATGCAGTGTTTATAACATGCCATGCATATTTATAGACTTTAGATGCAGTGTTTATAACATGCCATGCATATTTACAGACTTTAGATGCAGTGTTCATAACATGCTATGCATATTTACAGACTTTATATGCAGTGTTTATAACATGCCATGCATATTTATAGACTTTAGATGCAGTGTTTATAACATGCCATGCATACTTATAGACTTTAGATGCAGTGTTTATAACATGCCATGCATATTTATAGACTTTAGATGCAGTGTTTATAACATGCCATGCATATTTACAGACTTTAGATGCAGTCGGCTAGAATATAAATTCACTCAGACCAGGCTCTATTTTGTGAGGCCCTTCTCAGCCGAATCTAGATAGTTTTGTGTTGCTCATATTTGTGGATGTGGCTACATGCTGTGTGCATGTGTGTGTGTGTGTGTGTGTATGTTTGTGTATGTGTGTGTATGTCTGTACGTGCATGCATACGGATGTGTGCACGTGTGAGCGTAAATGTGTAGGTATGTGTGTACGTGCACATTGGTGTGTGTACATTTGTGTCTGTTTAAAATTTTATTTGTCAGTGCATGAAGGTTTAACGAAATAGTCAATAAATGTTTTCGTGGTTTGGTGTTGTGTGGGATGGGTTGGTGATAGAGATATAAAAGAGACTGATAAAACGGACAAAAGACAAAAAGAAAACCACTGAGCCTAAAGAAAGAAAAGACAAAAAGATGGAGAGTGATAGAGAGAGAGAGAGAGAAAGATGTGTTGGGGGGTGTCTCAGTTCTCGTGGGGTGGAAGTGATTTCTTGTGACATTCACACTGGGCAGGCAAGAGGGGGCACTGAACACATTTGGCAGCCACAGCAAATGACGGTCACAACACACATACAAATACACACACACACACACACACTGCGCTGTATGTGTGTGCTTGGTGCAGTGGCTGGCAGGTACAGTGATGGGGTGAGGTAACTTCATTTTTAATTTTTTTTTTTTTGCCTACGATCTGCAAGCTCTGCACAAGTTTGTGCTAACAGCCCCAACTCTCCAGGGTAGAGGAAGCAATCATGCACACACGTACGCGAGCACACAGTCACACTTACACACACACACACACGCACACACACACACACCTTTTTTTACACACGCTCACAGTACATTCCCCACGCGCATTATTACATGTGTACTCCCACATAAACACACACACACACACACACCTGGTCCCTGTCCCTCAGCATCTGTATGGTCTCATGAGCTGTTCATCCATCATACAGACTGAAGCTCTGAGCCCCCCTGTCATTTTGTTTTATAATTCTCCTATATCATCGCTTTCACTGAAATGAGAAAGAGAGAGCGAAAGAGGGAGAGAGACCAGTGGATGGGATGTCAGGTCTTTGTGTGAGTGTGTGTGTGTAGCAAATTGGAGAGCTTGTGTATGTGTGTGTGTATGTTCACCTATACACATTGGCTACGCATGTGTGTGTGTGCGCGCGTGCATGCCTTTGTGTGTGTGTGTGTGTGTATGTGTGTCTGTGTGTGTGTTGGTCAGGTTGGCAGATCATCAGAGAAAGATCTTCTACCTGAGGGTTAGCTGGTTGGCATGCCCTGACCAGTGGTTCTCTAACATGTTGTTTGGTTCTTGTTCCTGTTAGTTTTTGTGGTGCTGATATTCACTACAGTAGTGACACCAGTTATCAAAACGCTCCTCCATTGCTTTTTTCAGTCTGGGCTTTCCCCACCACACCACACTGATTTCTGGATCTATATGAGTATTCACATCCATTTACTGTATGTATGTGGGTAAGGATGTATACTGCATATGCCTGTACGGAAGGATGTGGATGGATGGATGGATGGATGAACAGATAGAAGAATGGATGCATGGATGGATGGAAGGATTGATGGACAAATAGATGGGTTGATTGTGCTGTGTTTCCTGAACTGTATTTAATCTATGCAACAGACAAGGGTGTCACAAGGCTATCAGTGACTCACCCTGTGTTGGAGGTTGAGTATTTGTAGTGTGTGTGTGTGTTTGTGTGTGTGTGTGTGTGTGTGTGAAAGAGAGAGACTCAGAGAGTGATAAAGATTTTCTACCATTGATCAAACTGATGTAGAGTGTGTGTGTGTGTGTGTGTGTGTGTGCCCATGTTTCCCTCCTTCTTCGTGTGTTAGGACTGAGTGTCCTGCAGTGAAAGCTGACACAGGCATACATCACACTGATTGTGGGTATCACCGTGGAGACCGCGGACCAACAGAACACTTGGGCAGCTTAGCTGGAAGAAAGGAAGAGAAATAGAGACGGAGAGAGCGAGAGTGAAAAAGATACAGTAGAAGGATAGAGATACACATGGATTGATGGATAGAGAGAGAGATGCCAATGGATAGATGGATCGAAGGATGGACAGATAATATAGATGGATGGATGGATGGATGAATGAATGGAGAAGTAGATGGATGGACTAATTCTACTGTGTGTCCTGAACTGTATGTCTATGCAACAGACACACTGCAAAGGTGTCACAAGACAACGACAACAGACAACAATTAGCTAATTTGCTACCTCTGGCACATTTACATTTTTAATTCCAACTGAAATGTTGATTATTGGGCATTGTGTCCTTTTAAATAAACTAAATAAATATGTAAAAAAAAAATGTAAAAAGATAAATAGATTACTGCAGAGAGAGAATAAGTGAGGGAGCTCCTGACAGAGCTGAGAGTTTCAGTAGGGGATGAGATGGGTGTGGAGACGTGGTTCTGCTAACATGATGGTGAGCACACCACTGTTCAAGATGAGGAAAGGGGAGGGGAAGGATACAGTGTGAGAGAAGTGAGGAGAGGTAGAACAAAGAGAGGAGGAGAAGAGGAGGAAAAGAGAGGAGTGGAGAGGAGATGACAGAGGATCAAAGGTCATACAGGATGAGGAGGCTTTCACTGTTTCCCTACAGGAAGATTCCAGAAGGTCAGTGAGAGTAGAGTCAGCAGCCACAGAATAACATCACCTTATGTCATCTCCTCAGGATGTGTGTGTGTGTATGTGTGTGTGTGTGGTGTGCGTATGTGTGTGTGTGTGTCCAAGACAACAGGGACATCGGGAGAAGCAAAGGAAGAGTGTGTCATCTCAGGACAAGGACACATGGCAACCCCCCCCCCCACACACACACACACACAAAACTTTGTTTTAGCACTTTCTTGTACAATCACAACTATTTATTACAGAGGGCAGGCAATGTTGTTACTGAACCTAACAATTACATCAATCTTTGAAATTTACTCTCTTTCAAACACTCTTTCTCTCCCTTTCTCTCCCTCTCTGTCTCACATGCAGACACACAAACACACACACACACACAAACACATACAGACACACACACACTCTCAGGTTTTAGGGCAAGGCCATAATTTGGACCTCTGATGCGTCACTCATGCCTGTCACCATAGCGGAAATGATTAACTCTATTGGCTGTGATTGGTGGACACCATCTGGCTTGTGATTGGCCTAGTGGCTCGGAGGGTGTAGTACTGGCATGTGATTGGCTCAGTGGATGGTAGGGTGCACTGAAATGCCTTTTTACCCTCCATTAGGTCTCATGAATTATATACAATACTACTGTAGAGTACACACACACACACACAAACACACACTGTCATACAAGCACACATGCACACACTGTCATACAAGCACACATGCCCACAGGTGCCCTTACACACAGACACACACACATACACAGTCAACAGTGCCTCATACACCCTGACCACAACATTTGTGTATGTGTGTGTGTGTGTGTGTGTGTGTGTGTGTGTGTGTGCGCGCGCATGTGTGTATGTGTGTGATTCTATGTAGTTTTGTAGAAGCCTTCTTATTCCAGGCCTTAGCGCATCACTCTTTCTCTAAATGAAATTATTCCTGTGACCATCATCATTCTTTCCCTCTCTCTCTCTTTCTCTCTCTCTCTCTCTCTTTCTCTCTCTTTCTTTCCCTCTCTCTCTCTCTCTCTTTCTCTTTCTCTCTCTCTCTCTCTCTCTTTCTCTCTCTTTCAAGGTCAATTTGATTCTGCTGATGTTTGACTCTAGGGATCCAGTGCTCGACTGGACTCTTTCTGTCTCACACACACACACATAGAGACACACACACACACACACACACACACACACACACACACACACACACACACACACACACACACACACACACACACACACACACACACAGACTGATAAAGAGCCTTTAGCCATTAAATTAAAGGAGGTGGGGATTCCCTCATGTGAGTGTGTGTGTGTGTGTCAGTGAGTGTGTGTGTCAATGTGTGTGTGTATATGTATGTGTGTGTCCGTGTGTATGTGTGAGTGTGTGTGTGCCAGTGTGTGCGTGTGTGTGTGTCAGTTTGTGTGTGTGTGAGTGTGCGTGTGTCAGTGTGTGTGTGTGTGTATGTGTATGTGTATGTGTATGTGTATGTGTGTGTGTGTGTGTGTGTCAGTGTGAGTGCTTATGTCTATATGAATTTGTGTGAGTATGTGTCAATGTGAGTGTGTGTGTGTCTCTGAGCTCAGGTTTGTGTCTCTGTGTGTGTGTCCTTTAGCATATATGTGTGTGTGTGTGTGTGTGTGTGGTAATTAGTTCTGTGAGTGTTGCAGCAGTCTCTTTGCTTCAGTGTCCATCAGTTAGCCCTCAGTGAGATATAAAACAGACTCCAGCCACCACCATTGTCCTTTCACCCCACCCATCTCTCCATCTGTCTTCCTCTCTCTCCTTCTCTCTCTCTTCAGACTCTTTCCCTCTTTCCCCAATCTCTGTTCACAATTTGATTTGGGGTTTGGGTGAATGCTGATGATATTTAGGCTGAGTAACCAATCAGATGTTTCCACTTCTAGCCATGCTATAGGAGAAGTGTGTTGATTGCTGGGATTGTTTATGGTTTAGGCCCTAGACATAAACACAATTTGTTTGTTTGTTTGTTTGTTTCTGTAGCCAAGAGTAGACAGGCACATATAGAATGTTGAATTGGATTAAGTGACTGAAGTACAAACATAACAGTATGGGCTATATGAGCAGTCACTCTGACCAATTCATCACATTCATTACATTCATCACATCCATGTTGACGAATGTGATGCCCAAGACCATATGTATTCTGCTTTGCTGTCAGCTTTGTATTACTCTCAAAAAGGCTCTGAAAATGATCCCTAATGTTTGCATTCTCCTGAATAGAAAGAGTTGTGAACATTGTCAATCATATTAACTGGAGTCATGCTTACAGTATCTCTGATTTTCTTCTTATTATTGTTTAAGTTATTGTTCCTGGTATGAATGGCTTATTCAAGTTCCTAGACTGCACCTTTACTGGAACCTTCCATCGACCTTCTACATCTCCCCCATCCCACTATCCTTTTGATCTGCTGCACTCCTCTCTCCCTTTTCTCTCTCCATCACTCTCTCTCTCTCTCTCTCTCCGCTGCTCCTTTTCCATTGTTCATTTGTTCATTCTTTCTCTCTTTCCCTTCCTTCTCTCCATGCTTGTAAAAGAGTGAAACCATCCCTCAACTCCGACACAAAGGCCACCATCATTAACTCTGACGTGTGTGTGTGTGTGAGTGTGTGTGTGTGTGTACCTGTGTGTGTAAAGTAGAGTGTGTGTGAGAGAGAAATAGTGTGAGAGCATGACAGATTAATGTAATTTATATCTTGGGCTACCACATGCACGATTTGTGTGTGTATGTGTGTTTGTTGATTTTGTGTGTAAGTTTGATTGATAAAGAAAGCAGAGTAACTAATTACGAAAGTAAATCAATATTCTAGTCAATAGTTGAATCAATATAGCCATCAATAATTGAAGCTCCAGCCTTCTCAGTAAAATTTTTACTGACCACCCCTCTCTCTCTTTCTCTCTATCTCTCTCTCGCTCTCAGGCACTATGCGCCCAGTGCAACGCAACTTCTATGACCCGTCGTCTGCGCCTGGCAAAGGCATAGTGTGGGAGTGGGAGAGCGACTCGGGCACTTGGACGCCCTACGACATGGAGCTGAGCGTGAGCATCCAGCACGCCTACGAGAAGCAGCACCCCTGGCTGGACCTGACCTCGCTGGGCTTCCCTTACTTGTTGGACTTCACAGCCATGATCCAGACCAACCGTCAGAGCCAGCGGCGTCGACGGCTTCGCAGACGCATGGACCTGGCGTACCCGCTCATCGCTGGTGCTATCCCCAAGTCCCAGTCCTGGCCCGTGGGCGGAGGCGGAAGGGGAGGGGCCAGCGGTGGGGGCGGGCCTTGTTGCTCATGCACGCAGTGCATATTGGTCAACAGCACGCGAGCGGCGTCCAATGCCATCCTGGCCTCACAGAGGAGGGGGAAAGGTGGCACGGGGGCCGTCGTCGGCACGGGGACGGTGAGACAGAGCAACACGTTTGGTGGGACGACGGCAACTACGTGGTCGGCGGGGACGACGGTCGCTGTGGGCAACCTGAGCAATAACATTTCTGTGGGCGGAGTTGGAGGGGGAGGAGGAGGAGGGAAGGGGGACAGTGTGGGTGCAGTCACTGGGTTTGGCTGCTCACAGCCTCTGTTGCCACACACACACACACACTCACACACACACACACATGCGCTTACCATCAACGGCCAGAACAACCTCAACCGACCTGGCACGCAACGCATTGCCGTGGCAACCAACCGAGGGGCCATCCCACCAGGGTAGGAACGAGAGAATACACACACTCACACACACACACACACACACACACAGACACACACACACACACACGCACACACATATCAATTCACTTTCATCGACCTGTGCATTTAACAGTGGACAGTATGCTGTCCAAACAACACACAACAGTGTGGTGTGTGCGTGTGGCATGTCAGTGTAAGGTGTGGTGTCAGAGTGTGTGGGTGCAAGTGTGTGTGTGTGTGTGGGTGGGTGTCAGTGTATGTGTATGTGTATGAGTGTGGGTGGGTGTCAGTGTGTGTGTGTATTTGTGTGTGTGACAGACAGGAAGTGAGTGTGGAAGGTGTGAAAGTATAACTTGCCTGTAAGTACTTTAATTGTATTACAGAATGTTGCATCATTGTTTGTCTTCTTCTTTCTTTCTTTCTTTCTTTCTTTCTTTCCATTCCAAATGTGTGTGTGTGTGTGTGCGCGTGTGTTTGTGTTCACTTTAAGTATCGCTATGTGTGGAAATCCATTTGCCAGCAAAGCTGCAATGCTCAGGGGAGTGATGAATAATGGATCAAAACAAAACACGAGAGAAGCAAGCACACAGACACACACACACCCACACCCACCCACCTAGTCACCTACACACACACACACACACATACATACACACACAGACATACGTACACACAGTCACACTCATCCAAACATAAAAAACACACATGCATACACATGTGCATAGGGACCCCCCCCCCATAGGCCACACACACACACACACATACACACTCATACACACATACACATACACACTCCCACACATATATGTACTCCAAGACAAATGGGCTCAACCCAGACAGAGGTGATGATGTAAGTGATACAATACTCTCACCAAAGCTTCTATAGAGAGAAAGAGGGAGAGAGAGAGAGAGGAGAGTGTGTGTGTGAGAGAGAGAGAGAAGAGAGAGAGAGGGAGACAGGAGAGAGAGAGAGAATTGAATTTTCAAAAACGCTTTATTACAAAACTTAGAAATACAACCAGGTCAACTTGTCACATTAAAAAAGGTAAAAGAAAACAGAAAAAATTTAGGAAAAAAACATCAAGCATCTTCAAAGATTTGTAAAAATGAAAGTCAAAAATACAACTTTTTACAAGAGTAAAAAACATCCCCAAGATATCAACATCCACATCCTGCTCCACTTTTCTTTCATGACTAACATATTTCGCCATATCTTCTATGGCGATATATATATGACTAACATATCTTCGCTTGCCCAAGCAAGAAGTTTACGAGCTGACATTTGAAACGATGCTTTTGTACATATTTAAAACCAAGAATAAAACTCTCCAAAGAGAAACTTTCATTAAACTTTACAAAAAGTCTCTGCATCAAAGCATGAAGAGGTCTTGTGACAGTGCCTGTGACAGTGCATAAAAGCATGGAATACAGTCTCCCTCAAGGAGCAAAAAGGGCACCCTTCATCCACACTTGGATTCAAAACAGAAATAAAAACATTTACTGCTATAGCACCATGCAGAATACACCATTGTAAATCGCCAGCTTTTTTAGTTAGTGGTGACTTGTACAGAGCTCGCCATTGTGGTTTGACATTACCTTCTAATTGCAAAACTTGACGCCAGGGAGTGTCCACCCTCTTGTCCAACGACCTTTTATTTAAAGATAACACACACAGTTTGTATAATGATTTGCCAGTTGCAGCATTAGAACCCAGAAAAACAAAACTCGCAGAACACAGGTAGGAACCTGTACACCCTGAAAAATCTGGGAGCAGAGTAAGACTAGGAAAAGGGTCTTGGTCGTTGGGACTACACTGTCCCTGCCAAAAGTCCCCCAGCATTTGCATCTCTTCCCCGGATAAAAGAGACTGCCATTTTCCCAGTAGCTGATCAACTATCCGGTTGGACCTTACACCTAAATGATGAGCTAGAGCAGGGCCATTTTTTAAATTGGGACCAACAATCTCTACTAAGTCGCCAAGTGTTGTAAGGCCTGAGGTGATGAACTTAGAGGTAGGTACCAGGGAAAATTCTTGAGACACATCAAGAGAGGAACCACAAATCAGAGGCTCATTTAACAGCCAGAAAAGTGACCTTGCCAACTTTGTGCGTTGAACTATAAATAGATACCAGACTTTGAACAGGTTCTTAAATATAAAATGTATATATTAAATATAAAAAACAAGTTAAGATTCAAATTATTGAAGTTTAATCAAAACAAAGGTCTGGCCATCCCCAAAATGTTTTAAACAAGATGCAGCTTTCCAGCTAGAGTCCACTGAACCTGCAAGAAGGCGCTGTATAAACTGCAGACGAAAAGCAGCAGTTCGGCTCTGTAGATGAACAAGTCCATGTCCACCATCCTCCTTAGGTAGGTAAAGAATGCTCTGTGGTACCCTGTGCAAATTGTCCCAGAAAAAATCAACCAGAGTAGACTGAATCTTCGGGGGGTCTACACAGGCCAGGCGATGCCAGAGAGTGGATGCCACCAGGTTGTTAATGATAAGAACACACCCTTGTAAGAGGTAAGGCCAAATAAAAACATTTCATTTCTGCAAACAACCTTTTTCAACCACCCCTTCAAAATTCTTTTGAATAAAAACATCATCCCATAGGAATACACCCAGGTATTTAAAACCACCCCTGTTCCAGGATAAACCATCAGGCAGAAAAAGTTTACCATTAACCCAATTTCCCACCAGCAGAGCTGTGCTTTTTGCCCAATTCACATTAGCAGAAGAAGCAGCTTTAAACTCATCACAGATTCTTAAAAGTGCATCAACATCTCTCTGACTGTTAACAAGGACTGCCACATCGTCAGCATATGCAGACAATTTAAAAACTTAATCGCAATCAGGGATGCTCACTCCCACAATGTCCCTCCTCAACCTTGCAAGGAGAGGCCAAACTGTATAACATGCCCGACAAGGGACATCCTTGACGGACACCTCTGTTTACTTTAAAAGGAGCACACAAGTCACCATTAACTTTGAGCATACTTTCAATGTCACAATACAAGGCTTTAATCATATGAATAAAAACTGGGCTAAAACCAAAGGCTGACAAGGTAGTCCACAAGTAACTGTGCTCGACCCTGTCAAAAGCCTTTTCCTGGTCAATTGAGACCACACCAAAATCAAGGCTGAACAGTTTGCTGATATAAAACACATCTCTAATGAAGGAGATATTATTGTGAATTAACCTGCCTGGCACGCAGTAGGTCTGATCAGGGTGGATTACCTGCTCCAAAACCTCCCCCAGCCTATTTGCTAGAACTTTAGACAGCAGTTTATATTCTGAACGGAGGACTGACACTGGCCTCTTTAGGCAGCAAAGTAAGCACTGCTCTACGGCAGCTCAGTGGCAGCTTTCCCCTGGCCATACTGTCACTCAGAACAGTAAGCACATCTGTGCCCAGCTCAGGCCAAAAAGACTTATAAAAGTCTACAGGCAGGCCATCCACCCCAGGTGCTTTGCCACTCTCCATACTCTGGAGGGCCCTCTCCAGCTCCTCTAGGGTCTCATTTGCCTCTTCGGAGACTTTAGGTAGATTGCAAAGAAAAGCCTCATCAGTCACCTGATCTTGTGAAATTTCACACTTGTAAAGCTCCTTATAAAAATGAACTGCTCTATCACGAATTTTGGCAGAATCAAATAAGATTTTACCATCCTCAGACATCAAGGCATGAATAAATTTCCTCTGGCCATTCTTACATTCCAGGTTAAAAAAAAAAAATTGACGGTACATCCATCGGTACAACTCCACACTTTGAAAGCGGGACCTGACCAGAGCTCTCTGTGCCCTCAGCCCTAAAAAATCTGCCAACGTTTTGTTTTTGATTTTGAGGACTTCAGTAGAAGCCTGATTTTGAAGATTAATTATTTCCTCCTCCAATTTTCTCATAGAATGTGTTATAATCTTTCTGACATTGGCCGTATACTCCTGGCAGAGTTGTTTTATTTGTATTTTGGCACAATCCCACCATTGCTGTAGAGAATTGTAACTGTCTTTTGTAGTTCTGAATTCCTTCCAGAAAAAAAGGAAGACTTCTCTAAAATGACCATCAGCCAACAAATTTGTGTTAAAGTGCCAATAGGCACGTTTTGGTTTAATAGACTCTAAAAATAAAGAACATGAAACCAAACTATGGTCTGAGAATCCAACTGGAAATATAGCACATCTTTTGAATAGGCTAAGCTGATGCTTAAAACCATAAAATCTGTCAAGTCTTGCTAAAGAAAAAGAATTATTATAAGAATGTACCCAGGTATATTGCTGGGTACTCTGCCCACCATGAAAGATTCTCCAAATGTCGCTAAGATCGTTTGAATTTATCATTTCAAGCAGTCGTCTTCTAGAGGGCATGTGTGGCTCAACATGATTTCTATCAATATTATGTGCGGTACAGTTGAAATCTCCTCCAAGAATTAGAATATCCTCAGAACAACAATTTCCTAAAACATTCCTTAAAGTATTTAAAAACAGCATTCTGTCCGTTGCAAGAGTGAATACTTGCAAATAAATACAAATAAACACACACGATTTTCAAACTGGGCTCTGACTTTTGAAAGTCTACCCTTCATAATTTCAACATCATAAGTGATGGGAATAAAGGATTTAGAAGATAAAATGGCAACCTCACCGCTATTTGAGGTACCATGACTTAAAACGGACAAACCCTCAAACTCCTGAGCCCAAACAGCTGCATTGGTGGTATCACTGTGCGTTTCTTGTGCAAAAAGGACATCAAATTTATTTAGTTTGAGAGTCTCAAACACAGCGACTCTCTTAGTTCTTTCCCTAGCGCCATTTACATTTATGGAGGCAACACAAATTTCACCCATCGTAAGAAAGACAAAGGAAAAAAATAAATACACGGCTGTGCTATTATCCATCTTATAATATCAACATTAATCATCCTTGGCATTCAGTAAAACATTGAGGTTTGTAAGAATTTTCCTGAGACGATAGCCCTCTTGATCAGTGAAGTTACCCTCACGCATAAAAGTTCGGGCTTTCTTTATAAACTGCTCAATATCAGGGAAGTATTCATCAACACGGACTTGTCTTGCATGCTTTGTATCCTTTCTTTTGCCTTTTTTTGACAATTCCTGGAATTCCTTTTCACCCTCCTCCAATACAGAAGTTTCTAAATCATCCATATAGGTGGGAACCTCCTCCCCATTAGTGGCATCATCATTGCTACCCTGACAATTTTGCGACTCGGTGATTACCTCCCCCAAAGGTGTGGTATCACCCTCCCCATCCATAGATTTATCATTATGAATTTCCTCATGTACTTGGTCAGACTCGGGTGCTGCATTTTGTTCCTGGGGAGGACGCGTAGCAGTCATAGGCACACTAACACCAGCAGCTGTCTCCCACTCAGTGGTTGCACTGGCCTCATTGGCTTTAGTTGCTCCCTCACCCACATCACCCATAGATACATCGTCATTCTCCTGATTACCATTTTTGTTAGGGTCATCCCTTTTCTCAGGACAGGCACGTACAAGATGCCCTGTTTGCCCACAACCAAAGCATTTCGTAACGCTAGTTGTTGCATAGATGACGTAATTAAAGTTGTCAACACTCAAATTAATTGCCAGATCCAAATCATCTCTGTTATCCTTGAGTATCATAAAAACAAAACGCCTGAAAGACACAATATGCTTCAACAACAGCGATTTACTCTCTATCGGAATTTTTGTTTTTGTTGAAAACAACTTGCCATAGCGGGACAGTGTTTGTCCTAAAACTTCGTCCGAAATGAAAGGGGGAACATTTGACAAAATCACTTTCTTAGATGGCACAGAAAAAGGTACAACAGATGTAAAGACGCCATCTATCACCACGCCATTCTCAGTCAACAAATTGGCAAGCTCAATCAATTTTAAGAACATGACAATCGCATTATTCATGCGGGACGCTGAAATAATGTTCTCATGACCAACAACGTCACCAGCCGCCAAACTACAGTCTTCAATACTGGCTGTCGATGCTATTTAACAGCATGACGCCGAGTAAGTTTTTCAAAACTATCTGCCATAGTTCCAGCACAACAAAGACTGGAGGCAGTCGCTTTAGGGGAAACCCCCCGTTTGTAGCACGAAGAACCAACCCAACAGAAAGTTTGAGGCGTTCAGCACAAGTTGATAGATAAATAGAAAGAAAGAAAGTTAAAGTAAGAAATAGAGATTTAGAAAGAACACTCGTTCCAGGCACCGCGGCCACAGCTCCACACTGACTCACAGCACTCCGGCAATGCCCACTCCGCACATGCGCTCAGAGAGAGAGAGAGAGAAATGAAAGTGAGAGAGAGAGAGAAGAGAGTGAGACAGAGAGAGAGGAGAGAGCGAGAGAGAGAAAGAGACATAGAAGAGGTGGTGATGACAGTGATGGCAAGATGCACAGAGATCCACCCACTGTATAGAACAAGAGCACAGGAGGATGAGAAATGGGAAAGAAGAACAAATGTGATGAAAGACATGATGGATGATGGAACCTTAAAAAGAGAAAGACAGAAAGAAAGAATAAACGAATGAAGACAAAGACCTGATTGAATACTCCTATGCCAGTATTTTAACATGATCGCATTGCTCAGGGCTTTATAACGTGTTGGCACAGCAGTTGCATGGAGCCTTGATGGAGCCTTTTAGTGTGCTTTTCAAATTGTTCTGAATGGCATGTATAACCAAAAACACACATACATGCACACATAACCAAAACTTATGTTAAAATGTTCACTAAGGTCTATATTTTACTGTATGATACACCTTCTGGTGGATTTGTACACATAATTCCATTTCTTACATCACCTATGAGTGGTGTGGCAATACAGAAAAAATGTTAAAACGCTTATTTTGCACTACTTCAGCATCAGTACTAAAGTATGGAAACGTAACAAAATTACATAATTTCTTAGTTGATAAAGACATTGCTTGTGACGTTCATATAAATTTGTGTATTGCTTTGACGAAATCGAGGTTAAGTTCACACTACTCAAGAAGTGTTGAGGCAAGAATGTTCAGACTTCATGTGTAAAGTATGTTTATATCGAAGTAATATATGATAAACTAATTTTTCCTTCCAATTTTCATTCATCAACATCTTGAATGACAAGAAAATGGCCAGTACCTATGCAGAGGTATAGTGGGGGTTTTTAAGTGCATGTGCAATATTTTTTGATGGTGGGTAGACCTTATAGCAAAGAATGTCACTTTCTGGTTGTATTTTTTTAAATAAATGAAGAAACAACAAACAAGGTGGATATTAGCAGCCTATCTCAAGCTGATAGTGTGCTTGTATCACACTGTAGTGGACAAAATGAATAATTTGACAGCTAATGTTAGCGTTAGCTGCGAAAGTGATGCCTGGGGAAAACGTAGCTAAATTAACCACGTGACAACTTTTCACATGGTAGTTAACCTTTCTTACAAATTATAACATGAAACTTAAAGACCCATACTCATTTTGTGCATTGGAGCACAGCGATGAACTTTAAGGAAGTTATTACACTCGTTTTGAACAGATTACTTGCGTTGGTGATATAAATGAGTATTAGCTCTACGCTACTAATGTAGCTTATCAATACACATCCAGACAACACAAGCCTACCTGGTGAACACCGACATTATGCAGTGTATCCCCCAAAATTAAATACACATGCAGTGATCTTACGTGGATAATTTAAACTGTTTTTTGGGGAAAAATTAAATGTCAGATCTCAGAGATCTCAGGGTTACCCTGAGTTTGCACATCCAGCCTACCGTTCTGGCTGCAAGCAATAATCACTCAGTCAGCCCATTAAATAGCGAAGTAATATTGTGACAGGTTATTGAATGCTACAATATGTGAGAGCCTTTCAAAAATTTCACTTTTATCAAGGTTTGACAGCGTTATGACAATATATAAACTATAGAAACAACGGTTGATAACATTGGCTTCTATTGACCAGCTTGACATTTTGCCCACAAAGGGATAAATTACGGACGTCATAATGGCTCAACATGTGATCTGAAAAAAACTCAATATATACATACAATATATACACAGTCATATATTAGAGAGAAGTTGTAAATGGTAACTGATTGCTAAAATAGTTAAACAGGCAAAAAAAACACAGCTGTGTAGTCATAGTAAAGCAGCCACCCAACTCAGTTTTGTGAAATGTGAAGCTGTAGGCTCTTATGACTGACTGTGTGTGTGTGTGTGTGTGTCAGAGCAGAGATGGGTCAGAGCAGTTTGAAGAGTTTGAAGATGAGGGGTGGAGGAGGCAGGCAGACAAGTGTTCCCAGACGTGTGGTTACACACACGTCAGATTTGTGTGGTTAACATACACACACACACACACACACACACACAGACATACACATACACACACACACACACACTAACACACCTGCACACACACACACACACTCCCCTCAGAACACATACAAGGGAGCATGATGTTATGAACTCATGTACAGTCACGTACTCCCCCATGGGACAGGAAAGCTGTGAAACCTCATCGGTACAAACACCTACACAACTATGTGGTACGATCTAACAGGCATAAACACACACAACACAAACACCCATAAATATGCAAAGACATAACCACATTCGCACACCACGTCCAATATGTAACAGTTTTTTGCTGAAACAGTTTTTTCTCACACTTTTCAAAGCACTGATCTGCTGTAAAATGAATGGCAATTTGTTTATGTAGTGTGTGTGTGTGTGTTTGTGTGTGTGTTTGTGTTTGTGTGTGCGTGAATACAAAAACGAAACAAAAGAGATCTAAAAGATTAGATCTAGCTATGATTCTGCTCTTATCTGAAGTGCATTGAACTTTTAGTTTTCTGAAAGCACTGATACTACTCCACAGAATTACAGTAGCAATAAATTACAGGTATTGTAGATTATCACTTCTATCAGCCCCAAGGTGAAATTGTAGTGTTACAGCAACAGTTTGCATAGTTTACAACAAACAAATCCACATTTGAATCTTGAATCTTGATCAAAGGGACCATCCTAAATGATGCCTTTCAGCATATAACTTCCAAGACGAAATAGTGAAACAGCGCACTGTCACTAATAACATTAAACATTAAAGTGTATCAATTCTTGACCTATGGTCACAAGATTTGCCAAAATGCCAACCATGTTTATTTGTTTGATCAAACCAGATACTTTAATAAATATAACCACCAAGCTGTTGCTGCCCTATAGTAAGTCATACAGTCAACACTAGAGGGGTTTTTAAATTGAATGAATTATGAATTAAATGGAGTTTAACACAGTCAAACTACAATTTACATCCATGTTTTAATACAATATGTTGATATCAGGATATGAGCCTCCACTAGAGGAGATAAAACAGAATCTCATTCTATCAGATTTTTCAGAAAATTCTAAATATCAATTTATAGGGTAGGCCTAAGTCGTTCTTTGCTCAATTTTCTTTTGGATTGAATTTTGAAGACTAAATAAGTCAAAGCTAGCGTTATGTCCATCAGTGCATTAGACAAATCCATGTGAGGCATATAGTTTAATTTTTACACAGTAAACAGTTTCATAAAGGACAAATCTAGTGTGAAACCATAAATATTCCTGTTTTTGATGTTACGAGAACATTTAATACAATATAGACCAACCAGCGAAATGGCAGCTAATGTTAACTGATGGGGCCAGAAAACTTTCTTTCATTTTGTTTTTCAGTGTCCCCATCAGTTGTTGCAGTTTCACAAAATCGGTCTTCATTGCACCATATTCTCTCATTCTCATACCTATCGACAGTTCTCAGCAACGTCAAACCAAATTTCTCCCTTAACTCACCCCCAGCTTTTAGACTTGACTTGTATTGGATGAGATTATGCTGAAATTTCAAAAATGGATTGCTTATAATTGTAGGCCTACCTCATCCTTATTTTGACATATAGTTTGTCATGTGTTGAGCAAAGTTTGTTCATTAAAAAAAATAATTCTGTCTAGACTCGTTTATCACAGCATTAGGTGACTAGCATCATTAGAAAGCTTAGATTCTGTGGTTTAGCATGATATTTGAGAACGTCCTAGTGAATAGAATGAATAGAAATTCATTTTCTTGCATTGACAGGTCAATCGGGCCAGTGTTAGGGGGCAGGAACATTTTTGGCAGGCAGGCTGTAACTTTGACACTGTTCTGCACAATCAATGTTGTTACTTTCATTTAGCTGGCAAAAAAAAAAAAAATCTTGTCACCATAGGATTTGTTATCTTCTTTCTCATTTCTCTTTCTCATTAGTGTCACTTTCTATTTAACTCTGCACTCAGAGAATGTTTTACTAGTAGTGGGCGCTGGGGGGTGTACGTGCTCAGAGTAATGCTCAATACATGGCAATATTGTATGCAAATTCTTTACCATTACAGGTCATAAGCCAATAAGCTGCATGACTTAGCAGCTTTCATGAGTATGCCACAAATATGAAGTGTGGTGTCTTACAGTAATAACTGCAAATGGATGACAATAAAAAGGGTCATGTATTTGAATGAGATGAGCTCTTTTAATTGTGTAATTTGCGGCTTAAGTCATGAGTCAAATCAAGTCCGATGATCAAATCAAGTATTTCATTGTGCACTATCCACAAGGGGGCATATACTTCACGCAATACTTAATCCAAAACACACACACTTTCAACACATACACAAAAAACACCTTTATAAGTATGGTACAGCATTTATACATTTCATATAAATTTGTGTATGTGTCTGTGTTTGTCTGCCTGTCTGTCTGTGTGTATGTGTGAGTGGTAAGTTATGGTAAACGCTCAGTACAACAAAACTAACACTTGCAAACGTCACCAAATGTTCTTCCTGTCAAAGAGTTCCCCTTTCGTTTCCTCTTGTGTGTGTCGATGTGTGTGTGGTTGTTTGTGTGTGTGTATCTGTTTGTGTGAAGTTACTATGTGTGTCTGTGTGTCTGTGTTTTTGGATTTGTGCATGAAGTGTTCCCTGTAAGCCAAGTTAAGAGTATTTAGTGCTTCGCGTTTAGCGTATAAAAGAGCGCAGTGCACAGATGGAGGAAGAAGATGAGGAAGAGGTGATACGGTAAGAAAAGAGAGGAAGTCAGACAGATGTAGCAGACAAAAAAAGATATTCTTTGCTTGTTTTTTGTTTAGTTTTTTTTACGGTGCCCCAGTTTGTGAGTAATTGTTTGTAAGACCAGATTTGTGTATCCATTTATATGTTTGTGTATGTGTGTGTGTGTGTTTGTAAAGATGATGGACAGTGAAAAGTGAAAAGTGAAAACAGTTGTGAGATCTTACTTCATTAAGTGAGAGTGTGTGTGTGTGTGTGTGTGTGTGTGTGTGTATGTTGTGTGTGCACCTTTGTACACTAGTTGTAGTTTTTTACATGTTTTGCCATGTGTTTTAGGTTTTTAGGTTAGGGTTTTAGCTCGTTACTGCATGTGACTTTGTGCGTATGTTTTGTTATTGTGTTATATCAGTGTGTATTGTAATCAAATGATTTTCACAGGCACTACTGCACTATCACTTTCACTTAGACATGAGCGGGGAGTGGGGGAGGGATAATACACAGGGGCGGAGCCAGAGAACGGGTCGAGGTAGCACTGGATCCCCCTGGAATCTGATTGGCCACCCCAGGTTCCCCATGACTTAAAATCACTAATACTGATGATTGACAGTTCACTGCACATCTTTGGAAGAAGCTTTTTGAAGCTTGAGAGCAAGGAAGTGGGGACATTTACAGCAGTCAAGTCACTGACTCAGGTTCTTCAGTGAAAATATCATTATTATCATTTTGTAAGTTTTCAGGAGTAGCTCACTAGTTGATCAGATAAAAGATGTCAGTTCTATGCAAAATACGTGGCCATCAACTTTTACATGGATACATTAGCAAGAGACAGCAACAATTATAGTTAAGATGCATAAGGTAATATAATGAGGTATAGCTATCAGTATTTAAGACAACTCTAGAGACCTAGCAATTTGAAATCTATTCAGGTAGCAGTGTTGTCTGCCAGTTCAACACTGTTGTCTGCCAGTTCAACAAGCTTTTAAGTAATTGTGCGTGTGTGTGTG
>JAIFZK010000047.1:917500-920000 GCA_027481765.1 Tenualosa thibaudeaui
CTCCCCTGACTTTGGGACTTCTATGATGAGAGAGTCGACAACGGCTATGTAAATTAAGGTGTTACTGAATATTCTGCCATAGAGGTTATATCAAAAGTTCAAGTTTTTTCACCGTTGTCTTATTTTGCGTCTGTGTCTGAGAGTCTGCTGGGAGTGACAGAGTGCTCTTCAGCGACTCCTTAAGTGGAACAGACTGGGCTGAGCTCAGAAACACCAGAGTAAATCTCAAAATATCCCTGAGCTGCTGCCGCTGCCATTTTTAAGCCAATGGCACAGTTATGAGCAGTGAGAGAGAGAGCAGCCCTACCACAACCACACACACTCACTTATAACCTCACAGCTGCATGTGGGCCTTATATATATGTGTGTGTGTGTGTGTGTGTGTGTGTATTTGCATTTGTATACATGTACAAATCTACTGTGCAGATCTGTGTGGTATTAAATCACTTGCATGCAGACAGCATTCAAACAAACCCAATAGGATTGTGTGTGTTTGAACCTAAAGCAGTCTCTCTCTCTCTCTCTCTCTCTCTCTGTACGTGTGTATATGTGTGTGTGTGTGTGTTTTTCAGGCAAAAGCGCAGAGGATGTTGTCCGCAGATACACAGAGAAGATCAAATCTGCTCCTGATGAGGTGAGGCATTCCTCTGTTATTTAGAGATGCCAATGCTAATGTTAATTCATGCAAACAAATGTTAATAGCCATTATGCTAACTGTTAGAAGGTGCAACAACTTCAATATGGCTCTTCAACCATGTGCTAACAAAATGACTTGGACATCTTAATAAGGGTCCTTTATAAGTGGTCTGTAAAGCTTAAAGTCATTACATAATGTTAAAGGAGAAATCTGGAGTGAATCAGTCAATAGCCCTGTTGTTTGAGGTCACCAAGTGTTGTCTATAGGAAAGAGAACCAGAACATTTGATACAACACAGACCGAATAGTGAACCAATAGCTAGTGTTAAGTGAAAATGGAACTGAAAGTGAGTTTCTGTGCCCTGTTTGGTTAGTGTTGGCTGCTGATTCGCTATTCGGCCTATGCTGTGTCAGGCTAGCACTCAGTGACCTTGGACAACAGGATTATGGATTGTTTTACACCTCAAGCGCTCAGCAACTCTGGTTTTCTTTTTTGCATTGTTGTGTCATTAGCCAAGCCAAAAGCTCTAGGGGGAGCTCCACAGAGAGAAAGAATGCGACAAGATCCCAATACTGTAGTAAGCCCCCCTCCCCCCCAGTATTATTCAGTCGACGCAACATTACCTGTTCTTGCATCGGTTCGCCTATTTTATGATACTTGCTAGGCTTCCATACTCTTTGGCATGTAGCAGGCACTGCAGGTATAAACCAGGCAAGACAATGTACTGTCAAGTGAGGTAAATAAAGAGCACTCAAATACGTTCAACTTCAGCAAGCTGCATCCAAACATTTCTGTACTTACACAGCTGCGAATAGTTAGCCTACCTCTACTGGAAAAAGCATTGGACGAGATTTCTGAACTACATTCATAAACTAGTAGGCCAAAGTAAGCACGCAGTAAGACACAAATAGCCAATGCTGTTTTCCGCAGCAGTAGATGTGGGAGGTGGTGGCGCAGCGGTTAAGGAACTTGTCTAACACACTTGACAAATGTAAGCCGCTTTGGAGAAAAGCGTCTGCTAAATGCATAAATGTAAATGTGACAGTGAAAGTGACTGTTTTCGCCAAAACAGGACAATCAACCAAAACAAAGATTTCTAAAAAGATTTTATGACTATGAAAATTCTGCATAGGGTCTCTTAAAAGCAGCCCTCATGCAAATGATTCTGACTTTCATGATTCAGAAGGTGTCACTGCATTCTTGTACTTGATAATGACTCATTTTCCTTCCTTAGCATCAGGTGTCATCAGCACTCTGAATCCAGAGCTCTCCTGGTGATAATAAATTGTTCACGATGCTAATGAGGGGGATGAGGTTTGAGAATGATGGTAAGGATTGTCATTCATGATAAAGACTGGCCTCATTATTTTTAGGACTGCACCATCTGCATGGAGAGGCTGGTGACGTCGTCGGGCTACGAGGGCCTACTGAGCCAGAAGGGCATCAAGCCAGAGCTGGTGGGCAAGCTTGGCAAGTGCGGCCACATGTACCATCTGCTGTGCCTCGTGGCCATGTACAACAACGGCAACAAGGTGACGCAGCAGCTTGTGTTTGCTAATAAGGGCTAGCATAACCGTGGCTAATGTGTGAATAATACCCATGGGCGAGGGGCTAGCTTGCCAAACAATGCTTGTAAAAAGGAGCATTTGTTTATGATGCTTTTAGAAGTGCAAATACTATACCCAATGTCTTATGTATCCAGGGTCTTATGATCCCCAGTTTATTGTTTTCTGTTGGCAGAAATCAACATTATTATCACTCCAACATTGAAAATTTAGTCTGAATCGTGTACAGATTTAATGTACAATTCAGATCATAATTGTTAAATAAGCAGAAAAAATGTCAATGTCATATTGAGCAAAT
>JAIFZK010000047.1:925000-950000 GCA_027481765.1 Tenualosa thibaudeaui
TCCTTCCTCCTGTTTTCTGTCTCTTCTGCTTCTCTCTTTCCTGGGTTTGTAAACACTGAGCACTGAGGGCATGCTTTAACTAGGCTTAGTTAAACCATTTAATATCAGTTATTTTCTTGGGTGGGACTTCTTTCTTCACGCTTGTCATTCATACATCCATGCTCCTCAATTCATGCCAAAACACACACACACACGCACACAACCACACACAAGCAAATTCAGTTTAACATACCCAAAAGACCTGCAGAAGCTGCAGCTTGCCGTAAGGTACAGCATGCTCATTTGTTGCGAACTAAAAGTCTATCATTTGGGCCATGCTGTAGGTCAAGCAATAGCTGCACTGTTTTCAAGCTATTTTTAATACCACCCATAAACCTTTTGTTATTGGCTTCTCATGTGTAGCAGTGCCATAATGCCAAAACACGACCCAGCCAACACATGCATTGCACTGGTACAAATTACCATCATGACTGAAGCCCAAAATTCCAAAAGTTTATGTTTATCTGTATGCGTATGTTTGTATGTTTATGTAAGTTGATATTTTACATTTTATATAATCTTACATATCTTGGAGATGAGAGCAGAAACCATAACCATAATCAGGACGTTATCTGTTGGTGTGATATTCCCATGGGTGTTACTGTAACTGAATGCATTCATGAACATGCATACACCCTATTCTCCCTTTGGCTACCTGCCTGTCTGTCTCGCTCCTGTCTCTGTCCATTTGCCCAAGCTCTCCAACCCTCTGATTCTCATTCCTCTGTATCTGCCCCATCTCTGCATTTTTGTTCGCATCTCTCTCTCTCTCTTTCTGTCTCTCTCTCTATTTCTCTCCCTCTTTTTTGCTTCTGTCGTTCTTTCCCTTCTTACTCTCTGGCTTTCTTTCTTTTTCTACATTTTTCTCTCTGTATTTATCTTCACTTCTCTTCATTTCTCTCTCTCTCTTTTACCCTTCTCTCTCTTGCCCTCTCCCTCTCTTTCTCTCTCTCTCTCCTCCTTCATTTGCTTTCTATCTCTCCATCTACCTACCACCAATCCCCCTCTGCCTCTCTTTCTCTGTGTCTTTCTAGTGGAACAGTGCAGCCCCCTCCTCCCTGATCAGTTGAGGGGGCGTTAGGGGAAGTTGCTTCCTGGGGACGAGTCTATAAATCAGCTCTCTGAGTGTGCCACCGCTGTTGCCGCTCCCAAGGTGAAACTTGTTTGTTTGGACTTGTTTGCATGGAAGAGACTCTGGCCCACAATGACAGCTCAGAGCTCAATAGTTACAAACATGGAGGAAGGGAAAGGGGAAGTGTGTGTGTGTGTGTGGGATAGAGAGAAAAAGAAAGAGAGAGAGAGTGTGTGTGTGTGTGTGTGTGTGTATGTCTCTCCCTGTGTGTGTAAGTGTGCATGTGTGTGTGTGTGTTTATTCCTCCTCTCATTGTGTCTAATAGTGTTGAGTTGTTTAGCTGGGGAGAGAGTTGTGCTTAAGGAAGAGACTGTTTCCACTCTCATTGTGCAGTGGCTTCAGAGAAGATCTCTTTTAAAAATGCTGTTCTGAACATATTTCAGCCTCGATCCCAGTCTTCCACAACGCAAACATTGCAGAGCTTCCCTCTTACAATCCGCTGATTTTACGCGAGATTGTTTTGAAATGTACTATCTACAGTATCAGCTTTTTTATTATTTAAACATTTGTAAAGTGTCTTGTATTGCTTCAATATACAGATCTATATACAAATATATATTACATATACATATATAAAGACATATATATATATATACGCATACATTAACAAGTGTGATTTAACTTTGAAAACTGTTTGAATGGCAAAGTGTAAGCGTAATTTATTTTTTATACTTCCTTGTAAGACAATTGTGACCATACACACAGACACACTTACATACAGAGACCCAAACACACACACACACACACACACATAAATAAACACACAACAACAAAACTAAAACATAGACCCATTTATAAATAATGACACAAACCAATAACACTCTCCTATGCACATGTCAATATGATTAAAAAAAAACACTTTTATTACTTTTAACTTTTACTGGTAATATAAAACATTAAAAAATTGTAATTGCCAGCCAAATGTCAGGGACTGTTGAAATACATATGTATGTCATGTGAATGATTGTCTCCTATATTACACATTGTAGTCTTAGTGTTGGCTGATGTCTATTCGTCTGTACAAGCTGCATAGTTTATTTTTGAACCAAGGAGGTCAAGGATGGAATTATGAAGGTGTCCACCCCATTGTGACATCAAATTAGGCGAGCCAATGGGAATGGGTAAATGGAATGACAGGGCAACACCCCTGGATTATTAGAGAGAAAAAAAAGAGACAGATCTTTCCAGAATATCAGGAAATCCCTTAACACTGGCAGCAGCATTGTTCTAAGCTCTTGCTCCTTGTGTCCAAAAATAAATTCATTAAATATGGATGGCAATGCTATGAACAGAATACTTGTGTTTAAATATCAGTCAACTATTTTTAGCCAGACTTGGAGTGCATAGAGTCATGTTATGAATGGCCAGCATACATACAGTTGTATGCAAACTGCTAGCCTACAACTAAAAAATAAATAAAAAAATTACAATTTCATGACTTTTCAGAAGAAATGTAAAGCTAGCACGGGATGATGTAGTTTCCAGGAGACCAGTTGAGACTTAGCTGGACATAACGTTTTTGGAAATGGATATGGCCTGCTGCCTGGTCCGACCAATCAGGGCTGAGTTTTTTGCTTACAAACTTCTTTATTGATCAGGGATGTTCATTATTATAGGTGTGTTTGTGTGTTTGGCGCAAACAAGCGACATTGACAGATTTTGGTCTGTCTTTTGGTGTGAGTGTGTGTCTGTGTGTATGCGAGAGAGAGTTTCTCTCTTTAATTGCATTAAAAACGAACTCAATTGTAAGTGAGATATGTCTACATTTGCATTCCCCCTCATACCTTTAACATGGAGGCCAATTTTCTCTGGCACTGTTTAGACAGGTCCACCCTTTAAGTGCATGAATCTATGTACAGATATGGAAGCACCTGCTTGGGGTAAAGTCAGTGTGACTTTGTGATTTGTCTTGATGGATTGGTGGGAGTTTGTTGTGTTTTTTTTTCATGAAGGACACAGACACAGGAGTCTAAACGCAGGTACTGCAGCCTAGATCACCACTGATCAACTAATGATCATGCTCGGGAGCACGTTGACAAGCGCGTTCAGCATTAGGTGAGTAGGTACCAGTGCCAATTTGGCTTGAAGGTAGAGTAGGTTTGGTTCCTTGTGTCTGTGATTTTAAAGTAAGCCTCTTTCCCAAAAGGCTTGTCATATTGTGAGGCCTTGCTTAAATGGGAATACCCACAATTCTTTGCTTCAGTCCTAAATGCTGAAGATTCATGGAGAGGGATAATGTAGTGTAGCCAATGCCTGGAGATATTTGATTCCCATGGCTTTATTTTTCTAGGATGGTTTCCTTTTGATACCCCTTTCAATGAATGTTTTGATCATGAGAGGAAAGCAACGACTTGCTGTGTTTCCTCTCTTTTTTGTGGTCATGTCCTTATTCACCACAGGCAGACGCCATCCATCTTTGTTCCCCTCTCTTGTGATGTCAGTTTGGGATGTCACAGAACACCTCATGCTTGTTTTCTCTCTGCCATAGAGAAAATTAGCCAATCACATGGCAAGAAGCAGTTGTGTTGCGTCAGTGGCTGATTAAGGTTAAGGAGAGGGTGGACTTCTTTTCTTTAAAGGTGTATAAAAAGCAATGGCAACAATATCTTGCTACAATTAAGAATCATTGTTGGATGAGACAATATTCAAAGGGCTTATTATGAATACCTGTCTTAACTGAACTGATATGACCTTGTTGCATGTCTGTGTGTTTGTTTCCTGTGGAATAAACGCCACTCCCTACAGGGGGTGCTTGGTTTGACCTCTGTGTGCTTCTTTCCCCGATTTTTTTCATTTACAGCCTTGTGCCCACATTCACACAGACACTTCAACACGTCACACACAACACAACACACACACTGACACTCACACACGTGCTTGCGTGTGATATGCTGTCCAGATTTATGATTCCACAGTTGATGAGAAGATGTTGAATAAGGAATACGCTGAACAAACTCACACCATCTCATCAAAAATGCAAGAACAAAACTAGCATAGACATATTTGCTGAACTTACTCTCGACATCAGGACAACTTGTATAACACTATACACTTGTGTAGGTACAGTATATGCCCAAAAGTCTATACTACAGTCACATGTGAAGATGGTAGGTGTACATATGGACATGTTTTACATTTATAAGTAGAAGTTCACTAATGAGATGCCTAGGGAAAAGAAAACTGCTGCCGGATGTGCTTTGCAGTTGCAGGGTTTCGTATGCAATACACAGCCTGGCCTTACACTCTGTTTGTGTGTGTGTGTGTGTGTGTGTGCCTGTGTTTGTGTGTGTGTGTTTGTGTGCGTGTGTGTGTTTGTGTTTGTGTATGTGTGTGTTTGTGTATGTGTGTGTGTTTGTGTGTGTGTGTGTGTGTGTGAGTGTGTGTGTGTGTGTGTGTGTGTGTGTGTGTGCCTGTGTTGCATTCCCAAATTCCTCACCCTGGGACTGCCACAGAGACTCTCATCATTCAGTGTCATATATAATGAACTAAGGTGTCACATATACAATACATAAACACAGAGACGCACACACACAGAGACACACACACATTTCACTGAGTAATTAAAGTTAGATTGCAGATTAGACTACTATACACTCAGCTGGAAAGAGAGACTTTATTGGAAGAAATATCTTGGGACACGTTAAAATTCTACATTAAATCACTTGTAGCGATTGGCTCAAACATTGCATTTAATAGAAATTAGCTAACTAGATTATAAATTCTAACAGAATCAGGCCTGTGTATGTGTGTGTGTGTGTGTGTGTGTGTGTGTGTGTGTGTGTGTGTGTGTGAGACGGGTTGTTAACAAAACAAAATAAAACAAACTAGAAAAGCACTTAGAGAGCATAGACCTCTGCCATGCAAATTCCAGAATGTGTTCAGGAGCACCACTAAAATGTAATCATCTGTTCCTTGTCCTAATACCCACATTTTCCAAAACTTTAATCCAAATCCGTGCAGTGCTTTTTATGTTATTTTGTACACAGACAGACAAACAGACAGAGACTGACAGACAAACGCGGGCAACAGAACCTAAAAGCTAAAAGGAAGAACTAATGCCACTAATTTGCAGATTGGTTGTAGATTGATGTTTCTGCCAGTGTCAGTACGTGTCATGATGTCCACAAAGGAAACGGGATGTGACCACTTCTTCTTTTGGAGGACAAAGGGTGTTGGGTTGGTTTATGGTGAACAATATAATAGATAACAAATGATTTTTTTTGTTGTATAACACCCATCATTTGCCACATATTGTATCCTTACAAGGATGTATGCTGTAAATGATTACAATCATTTAAGGGTTTTCTGTATTCAGTTGTATAGAGGTTACATGAAGAATTGAACAAAATATTTCAAATAATGCTATACTTGTTCATTCTGTGTCACATTCATAACACTGGAATTGCCCTGTAATACTAAAGCAATTTTATGTCTACTTTCTACTTGATGTCTACTTCTGTCAACACTGTCCAAAACTCTGTTTGCATACTGGAGAAACTGTGGTCAGAAGAGGGCTGTTGTAGAATTGCCATCTTCTTCCTAATAATGATGAGAATTAAAACCAAACTGTTACAAGCCAAAAGACTCCAATCAGTTAGCATTACAACTCTGGTTAGGTATAGGTGTCTAGACAATAATAAGCATAAAGGTTGATCTCGTCCTGAAACAGGTTTTCCAGTGGGGAGTGGAATCAGGTAATAATTCCATATGTAAACCTTTAGAATCTTTCTAGGGTCTACTTTAACACTCCTTCCCTCTACAACACACATTCATGCCCTTTTGCCTCTGTTCCTCTTGTGGTGTATTAGGGAACATTAAATATGCATGTACACACACAGACACACACACACAAATTGTGTGTGTGTGTGTGTGTGACAGAGAAAGAGAGAGAGAGAGAGGGAGGGAGAGAGGAGATGTAGTCTGTGTGTGTGTATGTGTGTGTGTTTTGGCTCTGAAATGCTTGGCATGTGTAGGGATCTGCTGGGGACAGAGAGCACTGGACTGCAGAAGAGAGGCCAATGACACGACTGCTTTACTCCACTTTCAAAAAAACTCCACAGGGGCAGTGGACATGGCCATGCCTGAGCAAAGAATGGGATCACACACACACACACACACACACACACACACACACACACACACACAGTGTGAGAAGCAGTAGCCATTAGTCAGCCATATCAAAGGGGTACAGGCATAGACACACAGACACAGACACACACACACACACACACACATGCTTGCATGCACAGGCTGAATGAGAACTGTCAGGACTTCGGGATCCTCTACATGATAGAACCAGAGAGTTTTTCTCAAAATATTCAGTGGTTTTATGAGATGGTTTGCTTGAGCTTTGAGGGGCTTATGTGTGTTTGTCAGAAAACGTCTTTGTTTTGTTAGCCTAACATCCCTTTTCCTAGAACTGCAGACTCTCCTCCCCCCTCTTCCCCTGAGAATACTAGTCATCAGAAATGTCCTCCAGGGAAACAGGCCCATTAGGATAACCTGATACACAATTAGAATTAAAGGCTTGCAGACAGACATGTTATCTTTAAAGCACTGCACTGATTCCACTCAAGGACTTTCTCTCCTGACAGACGAGTGTCAGTGAGGCCAGACGCACACTTTGATTACACATGCCCTTTCCAAACAACTCCTGCACCACAGATTAGGTGGCATACTACTGCCTCTTTATACCAGGTCTGGCTGTTGAATTACAAGACTATTATTATTAAGTATTCACAAGCGATACAAGTAGGCCTATAAGGAGCTTTCTCCATTGCAGTAAAATTACAGCATTTGTCTGTAATTTATTTATTTAACTGTGTGGCTGTGAGACTGTAATTGAACACTAACACAAAGTGTGTGTCATAGTGAAATATATCACATTAGAATGAGTAAAGAAAAAAAATTATTATCTGCATACAACATGGTTAGCGTTACAATTAGAACATATTCTTCTTTTTGACTTTTTTTCTCATTTAACTTCATTTAAGTGTTTTTTTGTCACATCCATAATGCTATTAAGATTTTTATGATATACTGTAAAGGATTACTGGAGGATTTGCTAAATTCAGCTGTAGTGGTAGCATGAAAAATGGCTCGCACCAGTTCTTTTTTTTTTTGCTAACGGTGGAATTGCCCCCTATAGAATGAATGCTGAATTAGCATGGGTGGACATCTAAACAAAAATAAATAAATAAATAAAAACGTTCAAGACTCCTTCTGAACAAAGTTGAACTGCCCTTACAGAACGTGATGTGAACTTGACAGAATCAGGGTGGAAGGCTTTGTGCTTGCTCAGCCATAGGTGTATATTCATCTGCAACATCCTGCTTTTGAAGGACTTTGTGTACAGAATATCTCTAACTTTTTGACACTGACAGATTAGGGTTGACAATCCTGTTTTATGTGACTGAACAATTTGGCTGTGGGCACAAAGAAAGAAAGAAAAAAAAAACAGGTCAGTTTTGTATTACATAAAACATAACAGCAAAACAGGCCCCAAATGAACTCAAAGGTCAGAGGCAGAAAAAAACATGGCACATCATGGACACACACACAGACACACACGGAAGGGGAGGGGGATGAATGATTTTAAGGGCCTGGCACTGACAGGGGGCCCCAGAGAATATTTTAATATTATAGTCAATGTTCTGGGAGAAATTATTATTTTCTGTCATAGGGCCCAAAATTTGTTGCGGCGCACCTGCACACACACACACACACACACACATACACACATAGACGCGCGCGCACACACACACACACACACACAAACACATACACACAGACGCACACACACACGCGCACACACACACACACGCACACACATAGACGCACACACACACACGTACACCCGCACACACACACACACACACACACACACACACACACATAGACGCACACACTTAACCACATAAAGACACCACATCTCACAGCTGTATGTCCATGTTCACTCTTTATTTAGAGCTTAGAGTGTTAGGACATCTCATAGGTGTAAGTGATGGTGCTACTATTTAGTTCATATGTGACTGTGTCTGTCATGAAGTCTGTCATGCCCCCAAAGGCATTGCTGTACCACACCTTGACATAAGGGTCAGGAGGGATGAATTGGTCTCCAAACAGATTCCAGCCCTTAAATCCCCAGATGTGAAGTCCCACATGCACAGACAGGTGAAAGGTGGCACACTGCCAGGGTGCAGATGAGTGGCAGGAAACAGGAAGTGGAGGAACAGGAAGCTATAGCTGTGGCCAGCAGGACAGAGATGGATGCCAGTAAACAGAGGAAAAATAAACAAACAAACAAAGTAATTAAAAAAGATGGCATTTAACAATGTTTGTATCAGACATTTTTGGATGGCCAAAATCATCTTTATCTTGGAAAGTGACAATGAAAATGCACACAATGATAACTTGATATCTTTAAATTTTTTGCTTCTATAGAAACTCTAAATATTGGGACAACAGGCTCTTGTTGATGCTTGGCTGAATTTCAAATCAGAGTGTTTGCACTTTTACAAATTTTTAGAACATATTGTTTCAAAAATAATGATCATATGCTTTGGACTGCTGTATTTACAAAATGAGTGTCTACAGTATTTAGAGTTTTCCACTTTAAGTTGTAAACAAGACAAAAAAGATTGTCAATTTTGGTGTATTGGTTAGCTTGGTTTACATTGAACGCAATGTAAAAATGCATGAAGTGACAGCACACTGTGTGAAAGCGATTTTTTTTTGCAGATTTTTTTTTTTTTTTTTGCAGAAAATAAAGTGCTAAAGTAGGAAGTAGTGTACTGAATCTGACAGAAATGCCCATCTCGTGCCAACTTGGCTTGTCTTTAACTGTAAGATATGCAAGGATGTGGAGCTTGCCTGTGCATGAATGCTCATCAGTCAGTCCTCTACTTTAACCACCCCCCCCCACACACACACACGTTTGCATAGGGGTGAAGTACAAGGTATTATGTACTTTATCTACACTTTCTCACAAATGTCTAGTAATTGATACAAATATTTCTGATAAAAAAATATTTTTTCAACTAATTATTATTCTTTAAAAAAAATATGATTAAAACACCACATACAATATTAAATGAAACCTTAGAGAACTGGTGGGATCAGAGAAAATAACATGTGACTTTGTGCACTAATCTGGCCACTCTGCAACACAGCATAAAAAACACGATCAAAAACTAATTCCAGAGAAAAAAATGCCTAAGGGGTTGGCAGAAATGCATAACATCAAAATGGGGTCACAGGCCAAAAAAGGTTGGGAACTACTGCATTAGGGTGCTTTCTCTTGAAATATTCCACTGATGTCTTTATGTCTTTGATGTCTGGTGTTATCAAGCTCTTACGTATAAAGGGGTTGAATTTTGCCCTAAGGACGTATCCTGATCACTGATATGTGCACAGGAAGAGTCTCAGTCTATTGGGTTAGGAAGAGGATGATTTTGCTAATGCCATATTACAACCGGCTTAATCTCCTCAGAGATAAAAGCAGATACTGTGAAAGCTACTCCATGGACAGGCTTAAAGTGAGCAGAATAGTACAAGATAGGAAACAGATGAATTATAATTTAAGCTCTTTAAACTTCACAGTGGCCAGAGCCGGGACACTGCCCGCAGGGACATCATTATAAAATGAATATAATTGTCAATGTTGGTGTGGGTGTGTATGTATGTTTGTGTGTGAGTGTATGTGTGTGTGAGAGCGTGTGTGTGTGTGCGTGCGTGTGTGTGTGTGTGTGTGTGTGTGTGTGTGTCTGTGTGTGCGTGAGAGAGAGAGAGAATATGTGTCCTTATTTGCTTGAGCAATAAGAAACACACTAAGGCTATGATAATTATTTTTTTAAAAATAATAATTTATGAACAGATCACAGAAAAGTTTAAAAAGTGTCAAACCAAAACAGACAAACCATCTCTGATTTCAAAGCCCAATCAGGCAGCCAAGCATTAATAACAGACTATCGTGCCAATATTTAGAATGCCTCTGCCAACCTTGGCTCTGCCCTCTCTTATGCAGTCCAAGGCTCTCTGTCCACAACAGATCCCTACACATCCTTACACACAAACACACACACACTCAATCACACACACACACACACTCAATCACACACACATACACACACACACACACACACACAAACACACACACACTCAATCACACACAAGACACCACATTTCACTTTAGTGCTGTATGTCCGTGTTCACTCTTTAAGTTTTGTTACCTTTTTAGACTTCATAATAATTCTCTCTTCAAATATTTATGTGTGTGAGTTAGGACATCTTATAAGAGAAGGTGATGGAGCCTTCAATCAGTTTGCATGTGCATGAAAAAGTACCCAGACTGGACACAACAAACAGAGACAAAATATAAGTCCAAAGCAGCATTGCAAAGCAGCGTTTTTGGTAAATAATCACTGATTTTTATGAATGTGATCATCTCAGGTTACCAAGGGTATGCACTGAACATTTGTTACTCTTCATTATTTGACATGAGCAATTGGGCATATAAAAGGACAACTAACAAACTGAAGTTTTATAATGCTTTGTGATACTTGAGTTGTAAAGGTTTACAAGATAACGTTATAATGCCTTATAAGTACAGTCATGAGAACAGTTATAAACAATAATGCCATTAGCAAAGACTCTTTATGAATGCATTATAACCCATCATGAATGTGTTTATAATGCTTTATGAATACTGGGTCCATAGACAGTGTTACCAGAATTCGTCTAGGTTTCCTTTCTAGAGCTCTGAAGTGTTTGTCTTGTGGGAGCTGAAAAGAGTGGTGCAGACACATGCCGTTGTAAAATCTACAATATGCCACAGTTCCAACCACATTTCATTCTGTATCTCTGCACTGTAGGAAAGTGAATGGTGGTTGCGCTTATGTGTTACTTGGCAACCATTCAGCTAGATGGAATATATTTCCTGGCGGAAGCATTGTTAGCTCTGAATAATTCACCACATTTTTCGTTGTTGTGTCTTCCTGTAATGAAACCATGCCAGGTTAATGTGGTAACCGTTTTTCAAAAGCAATAAGCCATCTATTATTATTGCTTACGTATAACATGGCTCAAATGGTTATCACTAAAGGTGATACAGATATGGCCAGAAATGATGTCCAAATCTTATATTTCTAAGCCTTTATTTGTAACAAGGCCAAACGATTTACTGATATTTCAGATATTTTTAAAATTTTGCAAATGAAAACTGTCTTTCATTTTGCTTTAGTTTTCCATTTAGTTATATAACTGTAGCAGCGAGAATCTGCAAGATGACCTTAGCCAAGACGACCTTAGCCATATCCCTTCTAGTGCATTTAGTTATATAACTGTAGCAGCGATCTGAATGACCTTAGCACCTTAGCCATATCCCTTCTAGTGCATTTAGTTCTATAACTGTAGCAGCGAGAATCTGCAAGATGACCTTAGCCAAGACGACCTTAGCCATATCCCTTCTAGTGCATTTAGTTCTATAACTGTAGCAGCGAGAATCTGCAAGATGACCTTAGCCAAGATGACCTTAGCCATATCCCTTCTAGTGCTAACTGGCCCAGGCTGCTCATGGTCTCTCGTGGCTTATTGCTTCCTTCCTTCCACTGCTTGACTGTTTGTGTTTGCTGTGTGTTGATTGTATGTTATGGCATCTTTGGTGATTTTTGTCAGTTTTTCTGGCTTCTCTCTGATGGGAAGTTGCACCAGGATGTGATGTTAACTGTGAAGACTGATTCAAGTGACTTGTATACTGTTGTAAGAATGTCATTATGTACTGTCATTATGTACTGTCATTAAAACTAATCTTTATAAGAAAGCATTTCAAAGCATTTTTCATTTTACATATTAAGGTTAAGTTCTAATTGAATAAGTGTATATCATTTTAATTGTTATATTATTATTTCTCCTTAATTACTTCGTATAACCTGTAGGTCTACTGCTTTATGAACTTACGTCTTAAACTGTATGCATTTCATGTACTTTGATATAGTGGTGGTTGATCTCTGTTTCCAAACATTTTTTTCATTTTCATATTTGTCTCAGTACCATGTTCACCTTTTCAAAACCCTTAACACTTTCCCAGCAACAGTAGACTCTGTGAGGGAGTACATTTTGTGTACATTTTTTGTTCTTTGCTTTCTTTTGAAATGTATGCTCATTCAGTCAAAACGTATGAACACTTCTCTAAGTCAATGCTCCTTTTACATGAATGCACTATGTCAAAATGATGTCAGGCTACATAATATGAAATTTACTTGCTGTGAGTTATGTGTGTCTAACTTAAAGCAACACTATGCAACAACTTACTACCATTTGAGATATGCCTTCTAATCAGTCAATCTGTTTGGTACCATTTGAATGGCATGTAGCCATATGAAAGAGGAATAAAAGTGTTACTCCCCACCAGCCATCTAGGATATGCACTGTGAAGTCCTGGGTTCCCAGTAGGAAACCACCACAAAATGAAAGAAAACTATTACAGCATGATATTGCTGTCTGTATCCCCATCAAACATCAACTAACATCTAGCAGTGCAAGTAAGGCTGTAGGGAAGAGTAAGGTAGGTTGTGTGCGTCTTTTAGGGAAGGTTGTGTGCGTCTTTTAGGTAGCTAGGCTAGTCTAGTTTTACACCAAAACACCTTACTGTTGCTTTCAAAATAGAGTTTCACTCTTTGGATGCATTATTTTTTGCACAAACAGTAATACAGAGAGAGAAAAAGAGAGAGAGAGAGAGAGAAAAAGAGAGAGAGAGAGAGAGAGAGAGAGAGAGAGAGAATTTATTCTGTCTTACTTGGACAGCAAGGACAGACAGCAGCTCTCGCTGCCAAATATGTCACTGAATGCCATAAAGTTAGGGACAGTGGGTAGACACCACCAACACATATGTACACCAATCCACACCTTTTCAGAACACACCACACCCACACACTGACATATCATCATTCATACGCACAGACCCCATACATGCACAAACACACACACACACACACACACACACACACACACACACACATACATGCACACATACAGCATACATGTATGTTCATCATAATGTATTGTTTGGATGCTATGCTTTGGCAATGCAATGAACTATTTGTCATCCCAATAAAACTCACTTTAATTGAATTGAATTGAATTTACATGTAATATTCTATAGTAATATTTTATTGTATAAGGTATGGTAGTATAAGGTAAGGTAACTGTGCCTATTGTGTTGTATTGCTCCAGTTGATTATTGAACTGCATTAATTCTGACAGTGTTTGGGTACATGTTTAGCTTTGTGTGAAACTAGAGTGAATACAATAGTCTTATAAATTATTTAGAGTGACCTCGGATTGTTTTTTCCCCAGTCAGTGCTGTTGTGTGTCTGTGTTGTGTTTGTATGTGTGCCCTAATAGGCTATTCTTCTCTGTTTCACATACTGATTGTGGGCTTATGACTACACATCTCAGTACAGAACACTTTTTATTTTCTGTCAAAACCGTACAAGTATTAAATCAATCAAGGCATTTACTGTACAATACAGATAAAAATGCACCAAAATAGTACTAGCATTTGGCAAAACAAGCAGTTTGGCAATTTTCTTCCATCTCCAAGTTAGTCACCATATCAGAACAATGTATAGCCTTTCTACTACACATCTTCTACTAAGTTAACACAATGTAGTAATTTCCCTGTTTGTGTTGAGAACTGATTTGGAGGGTCATACCCCTGTGGTCCGTTTCCCCAAACTATAGTTGCTAACAGCATGCACTTTTGCACCTTTTTTGGTTGCAATGTAATTGTCCATAGGCAACCAGCTAAGTTGCTAACTGGTTAGCGACTATGGGTTTGGTACACGCACCCCTAGTCAGTTTAAAAGACTGATTGATTAATGCCAGAGGTGCATTCAAATTAAACAGAGCACATTCCCAGAGAATGTGTTACTTTCAAATTGTTCAATTTCAGTGATTCTGATGAGTAACATTTCATCTCATTGTAAAACCTCTGACCAGCACACTGCATATTCCTGTGGTTTGTTCATAGAGAAATACCTCTCAAGATTGTCTGTGAGTGTTCAGTGTTCTTAGAAAACTGTTTGTTTGCAACTGTTTGCAAACATTCATAAAGTAAACGCCCGTTGATATTTGCAAATTTGAACACACCCCGGGCATTGTGGAGATGTGTTGACAGACTCTGTCCTGCCAATCATGAATCTGTAAATGAATTTGAGTTCATTATGTCAGGGTAATAACTTTGCTAAATACTAAATAATTTTGCTGTGTGAAATGAGTGTACGTGTCCATCTGTTGCCTACAGAAGCTGAGTCCACACAGACGATAACGGTCTCCTTTTGAATTAGTAACCTGGATACAGTAACCTGGATACACCCAAGGAAAAGGTAAATATAGCACACATACTGGGAATGTTGTCATGCTGACACCAAGGCCACAGTTTTCCATCCTACTGATATCTGAATTCTACATTCCATACGACATCACAACAAAATGTACCTGCTTCAACACTGTAGAATCTATGTAAAACATGGTTTGATGTTCTGCCAATCTGCAACAAGTGCATTTCTTTTTTTGTTTATAAAAATACAGACCATAAACACATTCAAAAAAACTTTAGCCTTTAAAGAACAAAAACAAATAAGACATCAAAATCACATCTTACAGGCAGCCTTACTTCTGGTACCATCAATATAAAACCAGTGCCCAGAAAGTAAACATGTCCACTATCAAAAAGTCAGGAATCAGGAATTGAACCCAGGCTGCTGGACTGACAGGTAAGTTGCAAACTTACTGAACTAATGAGGCAACTCAAGTGTAAAGGGAGTTTAGTGTTCATAATTTATCCACAAAAGACTTTGGAACGCTCAGAAGATAACAAGGCAAAAATTCTGAGAACAAAGGAACAGTCCAGCACAGGACCAGGAGAAATCAAAAGTAGAAATTAGTACAGAGTCCAGAGAAGGCAGTCCAACTCAAAAGGCAAAAAACTCAGCAAAACATCAAGGGAAAACATAGGTTCATTCACCAGGAAGCCACACAGACTGAGTGAAGGGTGACACAAAAGAACCAGTATAAATACACTGACCAATTACACCATGTGACACCTTAATTAATACAATTCAGACAGGCAATCAGGAAATGGCGGGAAAACCAAGGCAGAGTCAGAGCATAGGGACATTGGCACAATAGCAGCCCCTAGAGGCCAAGACAGTCTTTGACTCCTAACACAGGCCTATGTCTAAATGTGTTTGCGTGATCAGTGTATATTTTATTGAGTGGAGTCAAATTGTAATCTACACCACAGCACTGAAAAGGTATGACTGTAGTTGACTGTAGGCTATATTAAAAACAATGGAATCATAGAATGTCAAAAGCAGTGTGTGCTGCACTAATGCTGGCATTGGTTTGCAGAGGTCTTCAGTAACTTTTTTTTCTTCAAGTAAAATCATTACAAGTGCTCAATGTCACCATGGTAACAAAACCATTACAAACGTTCAGTGTCACCATGACGATGATGCTCAAAGGACACTAAAGAAACATCAAAAATTGTTGCCGCTGCAACAAGAAAATGTCCACACTGATTGCATAATATCAGTTCCCGTCAGTGTGATAGGAGCTTTTTTTAAGAGACGTGGTAAATGGGGCATTTTTTTCTGTCCAAATAGGCTTTGGCAGCTGGATTTTCCCTTCTTAAATCCAGGCAGTCCAATGTCTTTTAGCCCCTATCTCCAACTACCCAAAGCCAATCAGCACCCATGCAATGAATGTGTGTGTGTGATCTCAGGCGGTGGTAGTGTAGTGGTTAAGGAACCTGGCTGGCTGGCTGGCTGCAAGTAGCCTGAGAAGTTGTGGGTTTGAATCCCAGCTGCCACTGTTGTGCCCTTGAGCAAGGCACTTAACCCTAAGTTGCTCTAGAGGAGACCGTGCCTGAACAATTGATAGTTGACAAGTTGTAAGTCACTGCTAAATGTAAATCTCCACACACACAAAGACACCATATCACACCACTGTATTTCCATGTTCACTCTTTATTTATTTAAGATTTCATTTTAACAAGGTTTACTAAGTTTTTTAAACTGATGGTTCTCTCTGCATATATTTATGTGTGTCAGTTAGGACATCCTATAGTAGAAGGAGATATGGCCATTATTTTGCAGTCTGCAACTGACCAAAAGTTCCCCCCAATTTGCTGAGCTGTTGCAGCTCCCCAGTCGATCATCATGGATCAGATCCTTATCCCACACTTCAATCTTAATGTTGTCCCCTGGTTTTGCATAAGGAAAATTAAACTCAGCCTGGAATACTGGATTACTAACACTCTTCAAAAACTCTGTCATGCCCCCAAAGGAATTGCCGCACCACACCTTTACATAAGGGTCAGGGGCGTTGCCAGTGTCTCCAACAAGACTGCTACCCCGAATCCCCCAGATGCGGAGGGATCAGGAAGCCATGACCAAGTTGTGGACAGTGGGACAGAGATTCAATGATGTCACTGAACAGAGTAAAATGAAACAGAAAAAGCTGTATTGAGATAAACTCTCACATACTACTAAGGCAGAGTAGAGGCAGAGTTGGTGAAAATGTTTAAATCTACATCTGCTACCAAACTGTCATGGCTGAAAGCTGTACAGTCCACTAAACCTATAGCCATTATATTCCTAAAGGCATTCGAGGTTCCCAAGTCAAGGCAATGAAGGATGTGAGACTTACCTTTATTTGATGCAGTCCCTCTTCTACTGTTACTGCCCTGCTGATCTCCTTTATGTCTGCATGAAACCCATTATGAAGAAACAGACCTGGACATGGCTGCCAATAAGCACTGCCAATACAAACAAACAGGTCTTCAAAGGTGTGTAATACAAGGTGTTGTATACTTTACTGCCAACTCTGTCAAATATTAAAACTGAGGTGCAACATTAAAGGTCAAATTTCAGATATTCAAAGGCTTGATTGTGTTGGCTTTGAGACTCATCTTGGGTTAAATAAGTTAAAAGAGAATATACTATACTATGTATGTATGAATGAATGGATAAATAAATAAACAAATAAATAAATAGTTTCGTTTTTAAGTGTTACTGTACTGTACTCTGAAGAACACACATCAAAACAATTTTGGTAATATTTACTTAATGGATGAGTGCATAACACATTCATAACAACTGTCATAAGCATGACTCAGCATTCGTACCCAGCCTTTCATAAATGTGGATGAAAGAACGGCAATAACTTAGCAAAATATAAGTCCAAAGCAGCATTGTCGTTTTTGGCAAATAATTACTGATTTTTCTGAATGTGATCATTTCACTTTACCAAGAGTATGCACTGAACATTTGTTACTCTTCATTATTTGGCATGAGCAATTGGGTATATACTTGAGTTGTAAAGGTTTACAAGATAACATTATAGTTCCTTATATGAACAGTTATAAACACTAATGGCATTAGCTAAGACTATGAATGCATTATAACCCATCATGAATGCTTTATGAATACTGGGTCATACATACTATCATTAAAACTAATCTTTGTAAGAAAGCATTTCAAAGCATTTTTCATTTTACATATTAAGGTTAAGTTCTTATTTGATAAGTTTACATCATTTTAATTGTTATATTATTATTTGTATAACCTGTAGGTCTACTGCTTTATGAACTTACGTCTTAAACTGTATGCATTTCATGTACTTTGATATAGTGGTCCACACTGATTGCATAATATCAGTTCCCGTCAGTGTGATAGGAGCTTTTTTTAAGAGACGTGGTAAATGGGGCATTTTTTTCTGTCCAAATAGGCTTTGGCAGCTGGATTTTCCCTTCTTAAATCCAGGCAGTCCAATGTCTTTTAGCCCCTATCTCCAACTACCCAAAGCCAATCAGCACCCATGCAATGAATGTGTGTGTGTGATCTCAGGCGGTGGTAGTGTAGTGGTTAAGGAACCTGGCTGGCTGGCTGGCTGCAAGTAGCCTGAGAAGTTGTGGGTTTGAATCCCAGCTGCCACTGTTGTGCCCTTGAGCAAGGCACTTAACCCTAAGTTGCTCTAGAGGAGACCGTGCCTGAACAATTGATAGTTGACAAGTTGTAAGTCACTGCTAAATGTAAATCTCCACACACACAAAGACACCATATCACACCACTGTATTTCCATGTTCACTCTTTATTTATTTAAGATTTCATTTTAACAAGGTTTACTAAGTTTTTTAAACTGATGGTTCTCTCTGCATATATTTATGTGTGTCAGTTAGGACATCCTATAGTAGAAGGAGATATGGCCATTATTTTGCAGTCTGCAACTGACCAAAAGTTCCCCCCAATTTGCTGAGCTGTTGCAGCTCCCCAGTCGATCATCATGGATCAGATCCTTATCCCACACTTCAATCTTAATGTTGTCCCCTGGTTTTGCATAAGGAAAATTAAACTCAGCCTGGAATACTGGATTACTAACACTCTTCAAAAACTCTGTCATGCCCCCAAAGGAATTGCCGCACCACACCTTTACATAAGGGTCAGGGGCGTTGCCAGTGTCTCCAACAAGACTGCTACCCCGAATCCCCCAGATGCGGAGGGATCAGGAAGCCATGACCAAGTTGTGGACAGTGGGACAGAGATTCAATGATGTCACTGAACAGAGTAAAATGAAACAGAAAAAGCTGTATTGAGATAAACTCTCACATACTACTAAGGCAGAGTAGAGGCAGAGTTGGTGAAAATGTTTAAATCTACATCTGCTACCAAACTGTCATGGCTGAAAGCTGTACTGTCCACTAAACCTATCGCCATTATATTCCTAAAGGCATTCGAGGTTCCCAAGTCAAGGCAATGAAGGATGTGAGACTTACCTTTATTTGATGCAGTCCCTCTTCTACTGTTACTGCCCTGCTGATCTCCTTTATATCTGCATGAAACCTTATGAAGAAACAGACCTGGACATGGCTGCCAATAAGCACTGCCAATACAAACAAACAGGTCTTCAAAGGTGTGTAATACAAGGTGTTGTATACTTTACTGCCAACTCTATCAAATATTAAAATTGAGGTGCAACGTTAAAGGTCAAATTTCAGATATTCAAAGGCTTGATTGTGTTGGCTTTGAGACTCATCTTGGGTTAAATAAGTTAAAAGAGAATATACTATACTATGTATGTATGAATGAATGGATAAATAAATAAACAAATAAATAAATAGTTTCGTTTTTAAGTGTTACTGTACTGTACTCTGAAGAACATACATCAAAACAATTTTGGTAATATTTACTTAATGGATGAGTGCATAACACATTCATAACAACTGTCATAAGCATGACTCAGCATTCGTACCCTGCCTTTCATAAATGTGGATGAAAGAACGGCAATAACTTAGCAAAATATAAGTCCAAAGCAGCATTGTCGTTTTTGGCAAATAATTACTGATTTTTCTGAATGTGATCATTTCACTTTACCAAGAGTATGCACTGAACATTTGTTACTCTTCATTATTTGGCATGAGCAATTGGGTATATACTTGAGTTGTAAAGGTTTACAAGATAACATTATAGTTCCTTATATGAACAGTTATAAACACTAATGGCATTAGCTAAGACTATGAATGCATTATAACCCATCATGAATGCTTTATGAATACTGGGTCATACATACTATCATTAAAACTAATCTTTGTAAGAAAGCATTTCAAAGCATTTTTCATTTTACATATTAAGGTTAAGTTCTTATTTGATAAGTTTACATCATTTTAATTGTTATATTATTATTTGTATAACCTGTAGGTCTACTGCTTTATGAACTTACGTCTTAAACTGTATGCATTTCATGTACTTTGATGTAGTGTTGGTTGATCTGTTTCCAGACATTTTTTCATTTTCATATTTGTCTCAGTACCATGTTCACCTTTTCAAAACCCTTAACACTTTCCCAGCAACAGCAGACTCTGCGAGGGAGTCAAACTGTGTACATTTCTTTTTTTTTAAATGTATGCTCATCCTGTCAAAAGTTATGAACACTTCTCTAAGTCAATGCTCCTTTTACATGTAATGCAATGGTAATGAATGCACTATGTCAAAAGGATGTCAGGCTACATAATATGAAATTTACTTGCTGTTAAGTTATGTGTGTCTAACTTAAAGCAACACTATGCAACAACTTGCTACCATTTGAGATATGCCTTCTAATCAGTCAATCTGTTTGGTATCATTTGAATGGCATGTAGCCATATGAAAGATGAATAAAAGTGTTACTCCCCACCAGCCATCTAGGATATGCACTGTGAAGTCCTGGGTTCCCAGTAGGAAACCACCACAAAATGAAAGAAAACTATTACAGCATGATATTGCTGTCTGTATCCCCATCAAACATCAACTAACATCTAGCAGTGCAAGTAAGGCTGTAGGGAAGAGTAAGGAAGGTTGTGTGCGTCTTTTAGGGAAGGTTGTGTGCGTCTTTTAGGTAGCTAGGCTAGTCTAGTTTTACACCAAAACACCTTACTGTTGCTTTCAAAATAGAGTTTCACTCTTTGGATGCATTATTTTTTGCACAAACAGTAATACAGAGAGAGAAAAAGAGAGAGAGAGAGAATTTATTCTGTCTTACTTGGACAGCAAGGACAGACAGCAGCTCTCGCTGCCAAATATGTCACTGAATGCCATAAAGTTAGGGACAGTGGGTAGACACCACCAACACATATGTACACCAATCCACACCTTTTCAGAACACACCACACCCACACACTGACATATCATCATTCATACGCACAGACCCCATACATGCACAAACACACACACACACACACACACACACACACACACACACACACACATACATGCACACATACAGCATACATGTATGTTCATCATAATGTATTGTTTGGATGCTATGCTTTGGCAATGCAATGAACTATTTGTCATCCCAATAAAACTCACTTTAATTGAATTGAATTGAATTTACATGTAATATTCTATAGTAATATTTTATTGTATAAGGTATGATAGTATAAGGTAAGGTAACTGTGCCTATTGTGTTGTATTGCTTCAGTTGATTATTGAACTGCATTAATTCTGACAGTGTTTGGGTACATGTTTAGCTTTGTGTGAAACTAGAGTGAATACAATAGTCTTATAAATTATTCAGAGTGACCTCGGATTGTTTTTTCCCCAGTCAGTGCTGTTGTGTGTCTGTGTTGTGTTTGTATGTGTGCCCTACTTTTAAATAGACATGTAATAGGCTATTCTTCTCTATTTCACATACTGATTGTGGGCTTACGACTCAGGCTACACATCTCAGTACAGAACACTTTTTATTTTCTGTCAAAACCTTACAAGTATTAAATCCGTCGAGGCATTTACTGTACAATACAGATAAAAAGCACCCAAAACAGTACTAGCATTTGGCAAAACAAGCAGTTTGGCAATTTTCTTCCATCTCCAAGTTAGTCACCATATCAGAACAATCTATTGCCTTTCTACTACACATCTTCTACTAAGTTAACACAATGTAGTAATTCCCCTGTTTGTGTTGAGAACTGATTTGGAGGGTCATACCCCTGTGGTCCATTTCCCCAAACTATAGTTGCTAACAGCATGCACTTTTGCACCTTTTTCGGTTGCAATGTAATTGCCCATAGGCAACCAGCTAAGTTGCTAACTGGTTAGTCACTATGGGTTTGGTACACGCACCCCTAGTCAGTTTAAAAGACTGATTGATTAATGCCAGAGGTGCATTCAATGATTCTGATGAGTAACATTTCATCTCATTGTAAAACCTCTGACCAGCACACTGCATATTCCTGTGGTTTGTTCATAGAGAAATACCTCTCAAGATTGTGAGTGTTCAGTGTTCTTAGAAAACAGTTTGTTTGCAACTGTTTGCAAACATTCATACAGTAAACGCCCGTTGATATTTGCAAATTTGAACACACCTCTGGCATTGTGAAGGTGTGTTGACAAAGACTCAGTCCTGCCAATCATGAATCTGTAAATGAATTTGAGTTCATTATGTCAGGGTAATAATTACATTTTGCTGTGTGAAATGAGTGTACGTGTCCATCTGTTGCCTACAGAAGCTGAGTCCACACAGACGATAACGGTCTCCTTTTGAATTAGTAACCTGGATACAGTAACCTGGATACACCCAAGGAAAAGGTAAATATAGCACACATACTGGGAATGTTGTCATGCTGACACCAAGGCCACAGTTTTCCATCCTACTGATATCTGAATTCTACATTCCATACGACATCACAACCAAATGTACCTGCTTCAACACTGTAGAATGTATGTAAAACATGGTTTGATGTTCTGCCAATCTGCAACAAGTGCATTTCTTTTTTGTTTATAAAAATACAGACTTTATAAACATTTTCAGATTTAAAAAACAAACAAAAAAACATGTTCTCTCATTTGGAAGAAAACAACACATTAAAAAAAACAAAAAAAACTTCAGCCTTTAAAGAACAAAACAAACAAATAAAAGACATCAAAATCACATCTGCAATACAGAGAGGCCTCCTTACTCCTGGTACCATCAATATAAAACCAGTGCTCAAAAAGTAAACATGTCCACTAACAAAAAGCACGCCATTCTGATGTCTCATGTGCAGGCCTATGTCTAAATGTGTTTGCGTGATCGGTGTGTGTGTGTGTGCGTGCTTAGATGTCATTGTCACGGCTCATGCTCATCTAAAGCACTCTGCACATGGATGCAAACATGAGTGCCGCAAAACTTGCTGTCACTTGCCTGTGTACATTGGCAGAGCAATTATCTACAGACAAGCATTTGGTAAATAATATATTGAGTGGAGTCAAATTGTAATCTACACCACAGCACTGAAAGGGTATGACTGTAGTATGCAGGGCTGTATGAAAAACAATGGAATCATAGAATGTCAAAAGCGGTGTGTGCCGCACTAATGCTGGCATTGGTTTGCAGAGGTCTTCAGTAACTTTTTTTTTCTTTAAGTAAAATCATTACAAGTGCTCAATATCACCATGGTAACAAAACCATTACAAATGCTCAGTGTCACCATGACGACGATGCTCAAAGGACACTAAAGCTACCAGCGTTAGCACAGCTGCAAAACGTCAAAAACATATACACATTTTAAAAACATCTGTAGCATATTTCTTTTTTCTAGAAACATCAAAACTTGTCCACACTGATTGCATAATATCAGTTCCAGTCAGTGTGATAAGAGCTTTTTTTTAAGAGACGTGGTAAATGAGGCATTTTTCTCTGTCCAAACAGGCTTTGGCAGCTGGATTTCCCCTCGACAAAGCCAGGCAGTTCAAAGTCTTTTAGCCCCTATCTCTCATAACAGGAAACCAACTACCCAAAGCCAATCAACACCCATGCAATGAATGTGTTTTTGTGTGTGTGTGTGTGTGTGTGTATGAGTGTATGTGTGTGCTGAGTACTGTTCAGCATGAAACAGTAGGCCCTGCTCTTCTCTGTTCTTATGTGTGTGTGCTTGTGTGTATGCTTCAGCAGTAGGATGTCTGTCTCCATCGGCACAGACTACACAAAACCACACACTTCGCCAGAAACATTACCTTAAACCTCAGGTCGAGCCTCACCAACCATCTGTACTCTTGATTATACAGTATAGAATAAGGGCCTAAGGCTTGAGTGTGGGCAAACTTAACTTGCATGTAGTGCTAGAAAGGTCCAGAAAGTTTAGTGAGGAACCAGAGATGTATAAATGGCTAAAAGTATGTGATCACTTGACTTGTGCACTTCCAAAACCATAGACATTGATATCACTCTGAAATAAGGGTTTCAGGATTTGTGATGATGGCAAACATTGATGTTTGTACAGTTGGAATGAATATTGTGCTCCCACATAATCCTGCCCTTAACGCAACCAGACTGGTATACTTTTAACCCTGTGTAGGTTAGAACTAAATAGGGTGTTATAGAATTTTTGTGAGTGATTTTGTGAGTTGATTTGTAATTTGTAGTAGTTGGATATTAGCAAGATGCATGTTTAGAGGAGAATAGAGTAGAGAGCTTGTATGAGTTGTAGTTGTTGAGATTGAAATGACTAAGATATAGGGTCTGAATCACACTGCCTGTGTCACATGTGTGGGGCTGGTTATTCATTTTCATTTTGGTGTTGTTGAGCAGATATGCTGTCTCCATTATACACATCTTTAAAGATCAGCTTAACCTGCACTGCAATTGCAACCGAGCTACAGCAGAAGAGATTATTTTGGCAGCTTTCAATACGTCAACAGAATCTAAGGGAAAGGACACTGGTATTTTCATGTCCTTTCTCTCTCTCTACATATAAAAAACAGAGAGCATTTAAACTGATCTGACCACTTTTTGGTAACAATTTGTGGGATCCCTGGTCTTCATTTCAGCATGTTAATGTTAACTGAACTGACGTTGCTTGTTGAGGATTTGCAACCATTATTTAAAGGACATCCTATGTAAAAAGCTAGTAGCAACTCTGGAACAGCACTGCTTTAGAGATTTTGGCAGCATGAACACACATGAATGGCTGTGTCACAGCAGCAACACAATGCAATGCAGCCAGTCCACAGACATAACAGAGGCAGTGTGTGCTAGTCACAAGTAAATATATAGGCCAATGTCTCCCCTTCTCACCTAAGTCCTGAACGTTTGGTGACTTCAGTGGTATGAATCAGCTTTGCAATTGCCCAGTTCATGTCACTTACGTCTTTGAGGGTTTAAGGCATAGGATTATGGGGAACACAAATCATAGTGTGTGTGTGTGTGTGTAGAGTGAAGTCTACGAGGGTAGAATGAGGGAGCTGGCTGCCTCCTCTATCTCCCGCCGCTGGTAGGTGGAATGAGCATGGTCCAGATCCATGACAACATCCA